>JABUQX010051795.1:15000-22500 GCA_015478945.1 Trachelipus rathkii
ATTGATGAAACAAAATAAATATTATTTAAATATAAATGTGAAGTACAAAATAAACTTTTTTATAATCAACGTAAATCTAAAATCCTTAATAATAAATATATCAATGAAGAGACTCTATCTAGGCAAACTGAAAATGTTCAATGAAATTATCCATTTCATTATGATCTAAATGTTGGATGAACGGCTTGTTGCCTTTTTATTAAGAGGGACTCAGCCAGCCTCAATTTAAAAAAATTTCCTGCTCGGTGTAGAGTGTGAGGGGTTCCGTGTTCGATATTGGGTTTGGGGGTTCCGTGTTCGTTTTTAAAGTGCTCAAAGATCTTACTGGGCCTGTATCTATGTTGTGAGACACGGAGTTTGAGAGAATTAGTGGTATACCCGATGTAAGAGGCATTACAGCCATCTTTATTACAATGAAATTGGTATACCACATGATTCACATTCTCCTTAGTCCCACTAGCTCTTTCTGAAAACATAGAAGAAAGTTTCAATGGCTTGTAGTAAGATCTAAGTTTTATATCTTTAGTGTTAGATTTGGACTTGATGTGGTATTGAATTATTTTCTTCAACCTTGTATTTTCATAATTAAATCTATCTATAGTTTGGGATCTGAAAAAGAATGTCAAGCTATCCCTATTATCTTCTGCTTTTTCTTCGACAATTTTCTTATTTATAAAAGTTTTAATGATTTTATCTAGTAGATATTGGGGAAAGTTGTTATTAACAAGATTCTGTTTAATTCTTGAGAGCTCTGCGTCAAAAAGTTTCCAGTCAGAGCAAATACGGTAAGCTCTATGCAGTAAAGTTTTAATTAGGGCGATTTTGTAAGTAAGGGGTAAGTGTGAATTGAAATTAGTATATAAGTCCTTTGTCAGTAGGTTTGACGTAAATACTTGTGGTGAGTACTCCACTTGGATCAAAGGAGATGTTAACGTCTAAAAAATGAAAGGAGTTATTTTCAGATTTTTCAAAAGTAAAATTTAGGACACTTAAATTTTGGAGTTCATCAATAAAGAGCTTAACATCTTCATCACGCTTGAAGACCACGAAGGTGTCATCAACATATCGTATATATAGTCTGGGATTGAAAGAATTATTTTTGCTTAATATTAAATTTTCAATATGCGACATGTAGAAGTAGGCGAACGCTGATCCAAGTGTGGAACCCATGTAAACACCATCTACCTGAATATATGTTTTTCCATCGAATTCAAAAGGAGTCATAGTAGTGCATTTGGTTAAAAGATTTTTTAAAACAGATTTATCAATATTGGGAGGTTGTAATGATGGATGGTTGTAAGTTCTTTCCAGTATTATCTCAATTGTATCTCTCACAGGTACGTTTGTGAATAAGCTTTCAACATCTAAAGAATAAATCTTGTCATTTGGTGTTAAACTTTCAAGATCTAATTTAAGTAAAAATTCTTCAGTACTTTTAACCATATTCCTTGAGTCAATGTACGGACGGATAATGTCATTTAAATATTGTGCAATGTCGTGAGTTACCGTTCCGCGCATGTTTATGATAGGTCTTAAGGGGGGATTCTCTGAATTTTTGTGAATTTTCGGAAGACCATATAAGTGGCCGTTGTTGTAAGAACCGATTCTTCTAATTTTTAATTTAATATTATTGTCCGTAATTTGTCGAGATAAAGCATTAATTGATTTTTTCAGATCATCGCTTTTACTATTTAGGCATTGTTTAAATTTTGATTTATCTGAAATTATATTTTTAAGTTTTTGCATATAATCTTTCTTATTAAGAATAACAACTCCTCCTCCCTTATCAGGCCTTTTAATCACTATATCAGTATTGTTCTTAAGAGATAAAATGGCTTCTTTGTCGGCACTGGAAAGTTGATTATGTTTATCTTTGGTGATGTGAGAACCGAAATATTTTAGTTTAGTTTTAAATGTCTCGGTGTCAATTATAGTTATATCTCCTTTTCTCTCATGAAGTAATATATCGTTGTTTAAAGTTTCAATTTCTATTTGCTTCTGTAGTAAATTTTCATTTTTCGGTAAACTATAATTTAGGCCTTTTTCCAGTAGATCATTTTTGACTATAGATAAATTATAATTTGAGAGATTAATTATTTTAGAGTTATGCTTAGGATAAATTACCTCACCCCCATAAAGGTTTCTTAGTTTATTGTGAATGTGTTGAATAGTATCACTAGAGAATTGTCTAATATCCTTTGTAAAGAAAAAATTATGCAAGCATTAAAGTTGTTATTGTTGAACAGTTATTCTTGAGTTTAATCCAGGTCCTTGAAAGAGTTATATTTCATCGTCTTTTTTGTTTTACTTAGAAGAAATTCTCTATTAATAAGTCAAAGGCTTTTGTACTCAAGGGTAAGAATGACTATATTTGGCTCAGTTTCAGTCAATAAGTTTAAGTTCTGTCGAACTTTGAAAGAGTGATTTGGCTAAGTCAATAATCTTTAGAAATTTTATCGTAGCTTTAATTTTTATTATGAGATTTAGCAGCCTTGTAAGGAAATATTTCAAAAGGGCACTTAATTGGCACAAGATGTGATTATTTCCTTAAGGACTATCCTTAGTTAATACGAAGCAACCGCTTCTTGAAGCTTTAATCTAACACATTCTCGCCTTGGCCACGTCTGCAGCGGATGCATCGGACACGGTTCAAGCTAATTCAATTGATGAAACAAAATAAATATTATTTAATATAAATGGTGGAAGTAAGAAAATAATTATCTTTTTCTATTAAGTCAATTCGGTAAACTCTAAAATCCTATACATAATGAAATATTATCATGAAGAGACTCTATCTAGGCAAAACTAGAAAAATGATTCAATAAATTTCTCCATTTCATTATACTTAATGTTGATAACCGGCTTGTGCTTTTTATTAATGAGGACTCAGCCATCGCTCGAATTCAAAGAATTTTTCCTGCAGGTGTAGAATGTCAAATTAGAAATATTGATATTGGGGTTTGGGGGTTCCGTGTTTGTTTTTAAAGTGCTCAAAGATCTACTGGCCTGTATCTATGTTGGTGAGACACGGATTTTGAGAGAATTAGTGTATGACCGCGATGTAAGAGGCGATTCAGCCATCTTTATTAAATGAAATTGGTATACACATGATTCACATTCTCCTTAGTCCCCCTAGCCTTTCTGAAAACATAGAAGAAAGTTTCAATGGTTTATAGTAAGATCTAAGTTTATATCTTTAGTGTTAGATTTGGACTTGATGTGGTATTGAATTATTTTTCTTCATACTGTGTATTTTCATAATTAATATCTACTATAGTTGGGATCTGAAAAGATGTCAAGCTATCTCTATTGATCATCTGCACCAATCGACGAGCTTGTTTTTTATACTGAATTTTATGATTTTATCTAACAGATTTGGGGGAAATTGTTTAATTAACAAGATTCTGTTTAATTCTTAAGAGAGCTCTGCGTCAAAAAAGTTTCCAGTCAGAGCAAATACGGTAAGCTCTATGCAGTAAAATGTTTTTATAGGGGGCGATTTATTAGTGTAAGGTTAAGTGTGAATTGAAATTAGTATATAGGCCTTTGTCAGTAGGTTTAACGTAAATACTTGTGGTGAGTACTCCACTTGGATCATTAAGGAAAGATGTTAACGTCTAAAAAAAAAAAAGAATTATTTTTCAGATTTTTCAAAGTAAAATTTAGGACACTTAAATTTTGGAGTTCATCAATTAAAAGAGCTTAACATCTTCATCACGCTTGAAGACCACGAAGGTGTCATCAACATATCGTATATATAGTCTGGGATTGAAAGAATTATTTTTGCTTAATATTAAGTTTTCAATATGCGACATGTAGAAGTCAGCGAATGTTGGTCCAAGTGGGGAACCCATGGAAACACCATCTACCTGAATATATGTTTTTCCATCGAATTCAAAAGGAGTCATAGTAGTGCATTTGGTTAAAAGATTTTTTAAAACAGATTTATCAATATTGGGAGGTTGTAATGATGGATGGTTGTAAGTTCTTTCCAGTATTATCTCAATTGTAATCCTCTCAAGGTAGTTTTGTGAATAAGCTTTCAACTATCTAATAGACTAAATCTTGTATTTGGTGTGTAACTTTTCAAAGATCTAATTTAAAGAAAAATTCTTCATGACTTTTAGACATATTCTTGATCAATGTACGACGGATAATGTATTTAAATATTGTGCAATGTGTGGTTACCGTTCCGCGCATGTTTATGATAGGTCTTAAGGGGGGATTCTCTGACTTCTACATGTCGCATATTGAAAATTTTAATATTAAGCAAAAATAATTCTTTCAATACCAAGAATACATATAATATATAATAATAATATATATGGGTCTTCAAGCGTGATGAAGATGTTAAGCTCTTTATTGATGAACTCCAAAATTTAAGTGTCCTAAATTTTACTTTTGAATCTGAAAATAACTTCTTCCATTTTTTAGACGTTAACATCTCCTTTGATCCAAGTGGAGTACTCACACAAGTATAACAACTCCTCCTACTGACAAAGGACTATATACTAATTTCAATTCACACTTACCCCTTACTTACAAAATCGCCCTAATTAAAACTTTACTGCATAGAGCTTACCGTATTTGCTCTGACTGGAAACTTTTTGACGCAGAGCTCTCAAGAATTAAACAGAATCTTGTTAATAACAACTTTCCCCAATATCTACTAGATAAAATCATTAAAACCTTTATAAATAAGAAAATTGTCGAAGAAAAAGCAGAAGATAATAGGGATAGCTTGACATTCTTTTTCAGATCCCAAACTATAGATAGATTTAATTATGAAAATACAAGGTTGAAGAAAATAATTCAATACCATCAAGTCCAAATCTAACACTAAAGATATAAAACTTAGATGCTTACTACAACAAGCCATTGAAATTTCTTCTATTTTTAGAAAGAGTAGTGGGACTAAGGAAGAATGTGAATCATTGGTATACCAATTTCACTATAATAAAGATGGCTTTAATGCCTCTTACATCGGGTATACTACTAATTCTCTCAAACTCCGTGTCTCACAACATAGATACAGGCCCAGTAAGATCTTTGAGCACTTTAAAAACGAACACGGAACCCCCAAACCCAATATCGATATTTCTAATTTTGACATTCTACACCGTGCAGGAAATTTCTTTGAATTGAGGCTGGCTGAGTCCCTCTTAATAAAAAGGCACAAGCCGGTTATCAACATTAAGTATAATGAAATGGAGAATTTTTTGAACATTTTTTAGGTTTGCCTAGATAGAGTCTCTTCATTGATATATTTATTATTTAAGGATTTTAGATTTACGTTGATTATAAAAAAGTTTATTTTGTTACTTCACATTTATATTTAAATAATATTTATTTTGTTTCATCAATTGTTAAATTAGTCTTGAACTCGTCTCCGATGATGCCTGAAGTGGCCAGGCGAAATATTAGATTAAAAGTTCAGAAAGCGGTTGTTCTATATTCTAGAATAGTCCTTAAGAAAATCAATCATGAAGCGGTTGATACCTTTAGGAAGTTGGAAAAGGCTTGTAAATCTCATATTAAATTAGAAGCTGATGTAAAATTTCTAAAATATTGCTTAGCCAATCAGCTCTTTCCAAATTTCACGAACTTTAAACTTTTTGATGAAACAGCCAAATATGAATCTTATACCCTTGAGTACAAAGCTTTACTTATTAATAGAGAGATTTCTTCTAAAGTAAACAAAAAGCACGATGAAATATTGAACTCTTTCAAGAACCTGGTTAAACTCAAGAAAACTGTCAACAATATACAATTTTATGCTTGCATATTTTTCTTACAAAGGATATTAGATCAATTCTCTAGTGATACTTATTCAACACATCACAATAAACTAAGAAACCTTTATGGGGGTGAGGTAATTTATCCTAAGCATAACTCTAAAATAATTAATCTTTCAAATTATAATTTATCTATAGCTGAAAATGATCTACTGGAAAAAGGCCTAAATTATAGTTTACCGAAAAATGAAAATTTACTACAAAAGCAAATAGAAATTGAAACTTTAAACAACGATATATTACTTCATGAGAGAAAAGGAGATATAACTATAATTGACACCGAGACATTTAAAACTAAACTAAAATATTTCGGTTCTCACATCACTAAAGATAAACATAATCAACTTTCCAGTGTCGACAAAGAAGCCATTTTATCTCTTAAGAACAATACTGATATAGTGATTAAAAGGCCTGATAAGGGAGGAGGAGTTGTTATTCTTAATAAGAAAGATTATATGCAAAAACTTAAAAATATAATTTCAGATAAATCAAAATTTAAACAATGCCTAAATAGTAAAAGCGATGATCTGAAAAAATCAATTAATGCTTTATCTCGACAAATTACGGACAATAATATTAAATTAAAAATTAGAAGAATCGGTTCTTACAACAACGGCCACTTATATGGTCTTCCGAAAATTCACAAAAATTCAGAGAATCCCCCCTTAAGACCTATCATAAACATGCGCGGAACGGTAACTCACGACATTGCACAATATTTAAATGACATTATCCGTCCGTACATTGACTCAAGGAATATGGTTAAAAGTACTGAAGAATTTTTACTTAAATTAGATCTTGAAAGTTTAACACCAAATGACAAGATTTATTCTTTAGATGTTGAAAGCTTATTCACAAACGTACCTGTGAGAGATACAATTGAGATAATACTGGAAAGAACTTACAACCATCCATCATTACAACCTCCCAATATTGATAAATCTGTTTTAAAAAATCTTTTAACCAAATGCACTACTATGACTCCTTTTGAATTCGATGGAAAAACATATATTCAGGTAGATGGTGTTTCCATGGGTTCCCCACTTGGACCAACGTTCGCTGACTTCTACATGTCGCATATTGAAAATTTAATATTAAGCAAAAATAATTCTTTCAATCCCAGACTATATATACGATATGTTGATGACACCTTCGTGGTCTTCAAGCGTGATGAAGATGTTAAGCTCTTTATTGATGAACTCCAAAATTTAAGTGTCCTAAATTTTACTTTTGAAAAATCTGAAAATAACTCCTTCCATTTTTTAGACGTTAACATCTCCTTTGATCCAAGTGGAGCCCTCACCACAAGTATTTACGTCAAACCTACTGACAAAGGACTATATACTAATTTCAATTCACACTTACCCCTTACTTACAAAATCGCCCTAATTAAAACTTTACTGCATAGAGCTTACCGTATTTGCTCTGACTGGAAACTTTTTGACGCAGAGCTCTCAAGAATTAAACAGAATCTTGTTAATAACAACTTTCCCCAATATCTACTAGATAAAATCATTAAAACCTTTATAAATAAGAAAATTGTCGAAGAAAAAGCAGAAGATAATAGGGATAGCTTGACATTCTTTTTCAGATCCCAAACTATAGATAGATTTAATTATGAAAATACAAGGTTGAAGAAAATAATTCAATACCACATCAAGTCCAAATCTAACACTAAAGATATAAAACTTAGATCTTACTACAA
>JABUQX010051795.1:27500-32493 GCA_015478945.1 Trachelipus rathkii
TGCCTTGCATTATTAGAAGCCATGGATGCAAAAACCATAGAAAGTGCTATTGATTTTTTTCTTGACAAGAATGGCCTGGATCCAAACAAGTGCGTTGGACAAGGTTACGATGTCTGCTCAGCTATGACAGGGAAAGAAGGAGGAGCACAGAGAATAATTCCAGTAAAATACAAAAAAGCTTTATTTTTTTTTTTATTACAGTCATCCACGAATCTTTAGTAAAACGATCGGAACTCTGTATCTGAAATCCGCAATACTGTATCTACTATTAAAGACATTATCAATTTCTTTCGTGAATCCGTTTTTAGAAGAAAATACATACGAAGAAATGGTCAGAAAAATACCGCAGTATTTCAATATTCATGACACATTTTGTGGATATAGTGCAGTGTCTGGAAAACTTTTCAAAAAGGTAATGTTGCTACTAGAAAAAATGCATTTCATCTGTATTGTGCTACACAAAACCTGTTTTCTTATTTCAACCTGCAATTATAGCAAATATTAGCTTTGTTGGAACGTCGTAAAATCTACCAGTCGAAGTATTTAGACTTTCCTTAAATGCTCTGAACCTGTGAATAAATTCTTTCACTTGTGAAAGATCACCGCTCAAACAGCAACGATACGATAAAAGAAATTTATACAAGGATAAAGCAGATAGCTGAAAATCTTATGGTTGATCTTCAGCCACCAAGAGTGGTGGATCGCCAGAAACATCGCTCGAATCCTCCTGCTACCACCGATGAAGAATATTGGATGAGGACTATTCTAATACCATACCTGGATTCTTTCACAGTTTCCTTGGAGAGCAGATTCTCGGAATAGATCTCACCAGCTTTTTCTCTTTTATTACTTCATAGCCAGTAGTGACAGGATTCAAATAAAAGTTAGAAGGAAAATAACGTTTTATTATCTACATATATACATAAACTATATAAATGGTAGCTCTGGTCTTAACAGTTTGCTCTTCGGAGAATGCATGAAAGTTCGTACATAAGGAATGGTTTTTAAAACAATATGCTCATTTTATTTACATCAATAGCTCAATTAAGTTTAAGGAGAAACCGAAAACTTAAATAAGGCGTGAGATGAACAGCACTATTGGAGAAGAGTTAGAAACATGGACAGGGTGACGATGACCGAACCCAGGTTGAATGGACTTGTCTCTTGAGGTGTTCACGAGAAAGGTTAGCTTTTGGAGAAGAAAACTGAAGTTGAATTGGCAGTTGTCGAAAAATTTTCTGCAAATCCACGACTTCTAATGTTGTCGTAGTATCAACTACGTTAAGTACATAATCGTAAAATAAATGTAAGACTAGATTCTGTAATTTTCTTTGTATTTTCCTAACTTTTGTTTTGAAATATAATCAAAATTTCAACATTACATTTATTTTACAGAACTTAAATTAATTTGTAAATATTATGTGCCTTATATAGTTTGCCCGCAACCCTGGCTGAAAATGTTTGGAAATAATGTACTTATTTTCAATCTAATTTGGGCCCCCCCCCTAAGAAAATTCTGCATACGCCCTTGAACATTGACATATATTTTTCTATCAGCAGCTAGTAGCTAGTGATGATGACGCTGATGCTGATGCTGATGCTGATGCTGATGCTGATGCTGATGCTGATGATGATGCTGATGCTGATGCTGATGCTGATGCTGATGCTGATGCTGATGCTGATGCTGATGCTGATGCTTGCTATTGAATTTGTGGACATTTTCCATTTTCTACTTATTGAGACCATTTATATTTTTAATGTATGTCTCTGAACTGCAACATAACTGCGCAGGTTTCGTTTCACGTCCTTTACGGGAGAAATTCAGATTGCAAACAATTGGCATTGTGCCAATCCTTTGAAATATCCTTTGAATTTGTCTCACACTTTCACATATTTGTGGAGTCATTTTTTTATAATCAAATGCATCTTTTAAAAAAACACTTGACTGTTAATTAACTATGATAACTGAAACACTATTATGAATTTTTAAAAAATTCACGTTGAAACAAATATAAAGAAAAACGAACACCAAAACTTTTCAAGCAAGCACAGTATCAGACTGGAAATTTAAATGGATTTGCGGGTTTTCGTAACACTTATAATATATATATATAATAAATATTAATATAATATATATTATATATATATATATATATATTATATATAATTATATAATATATATATATATATATAATATAATATTTTTATATATATATATATATTATATATATATATATATATATATATATATTATAATATATATAATTATATATATATATAGCTATATATAATATATATATATATTTATTATAATTATATATATATATATATATATATATATATCCACCCCTCCTCAGGTTTCCCGTGTCTCTCCCTCTCATTACTCATGATAGGGAGCATGAGATCCTGAGCTGGCACCTGTCCTAGTTCGAATCTACTCTCTATGCCTTAATAGAATACTTTTTTTTCATCGAATGGAGCTCGATACGTTCAAGCGATCAGAAAAGGTAACAACTCTGGATCCCTTTACTTCGTCCTATACTAAAATGTTTGAAGCTCTCCTTAATTCTCATTCAATGGATTAATCTGGAACTCATTCAATCTTTCAGATCATCAGTACGCACTTTCTGACTCAAGAAGGTTAAGTGGGGAGAATAGTCCTAACAAAACAGATCTGTTTGTCTTCTGCCTTAGAGATTCATGGGGAGTCTGTGTGGTGGGCCTTTGACCTATTGAGTGAATTTGGCCCGGAATGGCACTCGTGACTCTCTAAGGTCCTTCCTAGGGTTTTCCCTCAAAAGAACAGTGTGAGAAATACTCATTCAGATTAGCGCTAGTTATACAGTTTATTTCATAATTGAATTAATTAATTAGCTGTAGATCTTCACAATATATCTGGGCTACCCATTCAAAATGCAAATCTTCAACTATCTCAAGAATAACTAAAGGAGAGTGCTTAAGCACGTTGAAGGCAACAGGTGTAAGCGATTTGGCATAAACAATGAAATCGCCCATAATAAATAAGCCAATCTAGGTCAAAGGTTCTAATATTTATATAGTGGCTTTTGGAATCTAATTATTAATTTAGGAACTGGGACAACCTCAAAACAAAGAGGTCTCAGAAGTTAAATTTCCAATTGACAAAAAACTTTAGCTACATATAAACAAGATATGTTTAAGGTAAGGAAAGAAACTCTCAAAAACAAAAGTATCCTCTAGAAGAACACTTGTAAACAAAAAGAAGCTGTCATTTTTAAAAGAAAGATTTCGCTACCAACACCTTGAAGAAACTTCATAATTTCCTGCGATGCAGAATGTTACGGAAACCACGGACAGGCAATGAACAGTCAATTAAATTAATTTGTAAGAAATATTGCATATACTTAATAAAATAATAATAAAACCCCGGAACATAAAAATATATTCCAAATATAAACAGTGAATAAATTTTTTAATTTATAAATTCATAATGCAACTCCTTTTTCTCAAATAATAATATTTAAATCCTAAAATATTCGTTTATATTTTGTGATCAAATAGTTACCACAAATTTTTTGATAATCTAATTCGTAGAAAATGATCAAAACTAAGAAAGAATTATTTAAAAACTTATAAATTAAAAAAGATTTTGAAGCATAAATTCAACATACAGGATTAAAATTTAAATTTTTGTGAGCTTTCGGCAAGGAAAAATTTTTGTATACAAGACCTATTTCACTCTGTTTATCATATTTATGGTGTTAACCTAAATTTAATTAATTATAATATATATATATATATATATATATAATATTATATATATATATATATATATATATAATATATATATAATATATATATATATATATATAATAATATATAATATATATATATATATTATATATATATATTTGAGATTCACCGGAGAGTAATTTTTTGGACGGAGCCGGAGAATGAAAATTTTTAATTCGCGAAGGCCGGCAATGAAATATCCCATTCATGATTACCCTATATATATATATTATAAAATTATATATATATATATATATATATATTTATATAATATATTATATATATATATATATATATTATATATATTATAATATATCCTATATACATGGGCGTAGGCAGGGGGGGAGGGGGGGCACTTGCCCCCCTAAATCTGGCGAAAAAAATTAATGAACCACTTATATGTTGCCATAGACGTTTTTAAAGTTTTTTTTAGTAGAAAAACTGAAAAAAAATATATCTCGAAAGATAATAAGTAGTAAATTACTAATTGAATACGTATTATAAACGTAATTATATATTTTTTCTAAAAGTTTTAATGTGTTTTCCTTTTCATGTTGGCTTAAAGTCAACTAGCATTGTGCTTTTATACGCTGGCTTCTTTGGACACTTTTCTCCTCTAGAACCCTCTTCGATAGCATTTGGCGGCTGCCAAAGCTGTTACATCATTCACGGATTGGTACCGCGTTTGAATATTCAGCTGCAGAACAACACATTAAAAAATATGCAGAAAATAAAGAAATATACGCAAGCATTTTTTGCGGAAACCTAATATTCTGGACCTATGATTACCTTTAAGAGGTAAAACCTGCAATGAGAGAATTTTAGAAGCTGATTAAGCTGCGAATAAGAATGCGGTGATGTGAATTGAAAGAACATATTAAGGACAGAAGAATCCCGTCTGGACGCTTCTCGTGGGATGATCAAAATGGAACTGATCAATTTGTGTGGAATTATCATAAAAAACCATGATTGTCGCGGTTGCAAAAATTTTTTTTGTATCTACTTCATATTGCAGATGAAACTGCCGATTTGTCAGGCAACGAACAATTTTCTATGCATAAGGTTTTTGATCTTGAAAATATGACTGTTCGAGAAGAATTTTGGGGTTTGAAGTTCTTGAAGTTCTTGAACCATTGGCAAAAAGATTGATTTGTTTTTAAAAAAGGTTTGAAGCCGAGTCTATGCGTTGGTCAGGGGTACGACAGCTGCGCAGCATTGGCAG
>JABUQX010051796.1:0-42500 GCA_015478945.1 Trachelipus rathkii
TCTCTCTGATCAAATATAAATGAATATACTAATATAACCAAATTAATATTAATGACTCTCACACTTAAATAATCATCTATATATATATATATATATATAATATATATTTATATTAATAAATGAATATATTAATATATATATTATATATATATAAATTATAATATATTTAATTTATAATATATAATATATATATATATACTCTATATAATAATATAAAATATATATATAGTGAGTAATTATTAATATTTATAATAATCAGTGGCGTGAACTAAGTAAGTCTATATGGCCCCTAAGCTATCACCTCAAAAGTGGATAAATGGTGAGAGCTTATTCCCTTGTGACCATATATATTAATCTAATATATATATATATATTTTATATATCGTATATTATATTATATACTATAATATATATTATATTATAATATAAATATATATATAGATAATATATATATTTATATATATATAATATATTAATATAGTAATATAATATATATTAATATATATATATATAATATATATATATATTAATAATTTTAATTAATATATATTTATATATCATATAATATAATATATCATAATATATATATATATATAATATTAAATATTATATATATAATATAATAATATATAATATATATTATATATATTAACTAATATATAATATTATATATTATATTATATATAATATATTATATATATATATGTAATATTATAATATTAATTATATATAAGTATATAATTATATAAATAATTATAAAAAATTTCTGTAATATTATTACACTTTAATAAAAATAATAATATATAAGTAGCATTCTTTCCTAATACACAAAACGCATTCCACTCTATTTATTTATATTTATAGAGCACAATGTAGACAATATCTGTTAAGCATTAAAAATGTATATATGACTACATTATTTTTGAATATATTGATAAATGAGTATATAATGCTTTATTTCATATAAAAGTGTTTATTTCTTTTAAAAAATTTAAAGAAATAAACGTTTTGAGCTTTTTTCTTTAATTATATAGACTATTACAGCATCCATTTATTTAGTTACACATGAAATATTTTTAATTCAAATTTGTCCCTTTTTGATGAAATTACATGGCTTATCAAATGTATATATCATTTATATATAAAATTCTATTTTCATTACTTAATATCTAATTTCCTACCAATACTACTTCAAATAAATACTAAAGAAGAATAAAGATATCTACAGTGAGTTAATAATGAATGACATTCCGTAATAATAATCACTTTATCAGATAGACCAATATTAATAAAGCTATTATTAATACTAATATATATATTTTTTCTAAATTTATATATTTTTAAATTTATTCTTATGTGTTTATATATTATAATAAAATATATTTTTGAATAATAGTCAAGTTAACTTATTAATCATAATATATATGAGTTAATTAGTTCGTATAAATTCACACTAATTATTATTGAGTAAATAAATATTCAATAAATATTTTAGGATTTCTTTACCAATTCTTAATAATAGTAATTATAACTATATATATATATTATATATATATTACTATAAAAAGAAAATCAAACTATAATATGAATAGTTAGTAATTATATTAAGCATATGAAACACCAATATATCTGAGTATGAAATATATTCTGTTCTCGCTTGTTACTCAACATTATATATTCAGCATAAAGGATTGAATATAATTAGATTATAATATTTAGTATTACTGCACAAATCAGTTTTTGAGACCTCTTGCAGAATTTTATGATTTAATTAATGTATGTAACTCACATTTAATTTCTTTATCAGATTCAGTATATAATAGTAAGCTGAGATTACATGTTATTTCTATTTTATTTAAAAATTGCTTACCTAATATCCCATATGCATCACGAATTGTGCTAGATTCAATTGTTACTAGACTGAACATCATATTCTTATCTATTATAATAAATACGCTATTTTTATTTTATATTTAACAACTTTGAAAAATTTACTACACTTGTTCAGCAACGTTGTTCAATACTGTTTCAGATGGTTACTATGTAAACTAATAATATTTTCTTGGATAGGAACGAAATTGTTTTGTTACAGATACGAACACGTGCCTACTTGCTAGGCAGATCCAGTAATCAGTTTTAATGACGGACTTCTGGCTAAGCCTAAAATAGAGCTATTTTTTGAGTTAGACAAATTTATGCAATGGATTGGAAATCACTAATAATACTTTAATAATTTATCCATTTCTTGATATAATAATATGCTTTCCGAATTCGGATATGATAAAAAGAATTTGTTCTATGAATAAAAATCACACTTTAATAATTTATTGACATAAATTCTCTTACATTTAATGTGGCATTAACCTTTAATCTTTATGATAATACCAATTATTTTGCGACCTTTTTCAATTTATCGTCGCTCTTGTCTTTCATTGGTAGATTCGGCCAGAGACAGCTAAAGAAATTGAATTAATATCACACTGCATAGTCAATAGCTAGTTTTTGAGTTAGACGCATTTATCAATTAGTATCACACGAGTTAGCTATATGCTAGATATTAAATCATATCAAAAGATATTATTAGCTGAAACCTACCTGTTAATAATTAGGCTCTCTATTCAATATATTGAGGGTACTTGGCAATCTTGTGTAATAAGATAAAGCTCATCAATTAAAAATCGATCTTTTTAATACTGTAATTTGAGTTATGTGAAGAAATTATTTTGCTTCATATGTTCAATAATTATGCATATAACAGTATCCCCGTAAATAATATCTCTCACTCTTCTTTATACAATTTTGTGTCTTGTTCATTTATAAGTTTATTGATTATTGAGAGCTTGTCCAATGGTATATGAGTTTATTGTACTTACTTGAAGATCTGTATTTAGACTATTGCAAATATTTTAGAGACTACCTAATTATGAAATTTACATTTCCAGGTTAGTAGAACATACTTTATGAAACATACATAATGTAATAATAATTAAAAGCTAACAAAATTATTCTAACTGCTTTGGTATAGTTATTCACTGTAGGACTTCATATAAATAAAATAGTGACTTTATGGCTTTCCTTATTTTACACTTTTAACTTCTTATAATATTTATACTACTTCATGAAATATCATTTGAGAATATAAGAACTAGTTATTATATGCGAATACTTTTCTAAAATTGTTATTTTTTATTGTACTATATATATATTTAAAGTAAGAAAAATATACAATGGATTAGACAATATATAACAGAATTTTTTAAAAATTGAAATAGCAAGATTTATCGTATATTTATTGTTTAGGGCTTAAAGTCTAAGACTCTAAGCTATTAGCATAGGGTACTTCCGCAGTTCGAATTTACATAAAATGAAACTACTTACTGTAGGAGATGTTTATTCTGAAGTTATAGATATACAAAATTTTAAAGCGTTGTGTGAAGTACCAGATATCATATTATACAGCTTATAATATTATAAATACATTATCTATTTTTTTTTAATGTAATTATGCATTTAGGAATAATAATTAATTTTATTAAATTTATGGCGTGTTTCAAAATACTTATATTCTAACAATATTTCCCCCTCGCATAGATTTGTCACTTCATCATACCTTGGACAGTATATATTGCATTTTTCTCATTTAATGTTTTTTTTAGCTAATACCTTTAATTATATCATGGTTATTTATTTAAAAAATGTTTCGACAACGATCTACTTAAAGCTTATATAAAATACCATATTCTTATTATAACGGAATCAATCACGCAAGGGGTTTTCTTACATCATAAAAGCGAGAGTAGGAATTTTCAAGAGCAAAAGCATTATCTGAAAGGTCTTACATACGTTTAGATCTTATGGGCTTCCGCAATTGGATGGCAAAAAAATCGACAACCTCGCACTACAGTACTCAGATTTCACTCGCACGAGTACTCCACCCATCCACACCAAACATTAATATATGAACAAACTAAAGACGATTCGGGGAAAATTCTAGTTTACGAGTTTGTGTGAGGTTGAATTGCACCGATTTCCGAAGCTTACATAATATAAGCACAAAAACATTTTTAACGGAGTTGGACTGCTCTTGTTGGTGATTGCACTTTCTAGAAACGTGTGTGATTTATTCGTGATAGGATCCTCTAATTATTATTCTTATCTGTAACTGTAGTCATTCTTTTAGAACTTATCGCACAATTTTTAATTGAAATGTATTTATAAAAATAATAATTTCATTCGTTAATATTTTAGAACTTATTTCACTCATCACAAATAATTTTGATATTTATCGTGAAGAATGTACTTCAACTTTGATAATATTAATTGCTCTATAAGTAATTATGTGTATAGTCCTCAATTAATAACCTACATAATTAAATGAGTCAAGAGAGGATATATTATGAATTTTCCGAATTTTATTTATATGAGTTTATTGTGGCTTCAGCGATAGTCCACAATATTTCAAACCCACTTTATTTTTATTTACAATCATACAGTAAATATGATAAAATTTATATATATAGTGAATATATTATATATAATTTTTTTCTCACCTGTTCGGAGTAGTGCGAAGTGGATTGAAATTTTCATGGCTATGAGGATAGGATTTGGAGAATGCGACATATTTGGTGTAGATAATAAATTTCTGCATTGCTACTATGCAATAGTATTTGACATTCTGTATTCTTTGAACAAATTTGTTCAGAAAAGAAGATTTGAAATTTTTTAAATTTTCTTTTGAGTATATCAAAAAAATTTGTAAGTAAAAAAGATGCATCTCGCCCGACTATACAAGCCTGAAAATTTATAATTTTTATGGGATAAATGTAAGAGAAAAAAATATAATTAAACGTTTCACTTTTCCAAAAATTCAAACTGGTATGTGAGAACAGGTGAAATTTGGAATGCTTGGTTTTTTTTATACTTGTCCGATTAACATCAAATTTTCAGGGCTTGGTATAGTCGGGCGAGATGCCGTCTTTTTTTACTTCTATATCTATATTATATGATATATATATATAAGCTTTTATAATCGTAAAATATATATTTATAGCAATTACACAAAATTTATAATTAGTAAGTAAATATTAGATATATTAAATATAATATATATTAATCTATAAATTAACTATATATATTTATATATATATATATATATATATATTGTGTAAACTTTATGTAATTTTTCATTATTTCATTTATTTATCTTCGTTTGTTTGCTCTTTGCCAATTTGGGGCCCCTTCGGCTCCTGCGCCCCCCCGCACCGCGGGTCTGCGGGGCCGTTAGTTACGCCCGTATTACTATATTATATTAGTGTATATATATAGTAATCACAATAGCTAGATTAAATCCAAAGTACTCACTGTATATAAATAAGTAATTTATGTGTAAATAATATATATATAAAACAGGTTAATATGAAAATTATTATAATATATATCGTTTGATATAAAATATTATGTATATAAAAGTTATTATATATATTATAATATATATGATATATATATGATATATTCTCACATATACTATATTTATAGGGCGTAGGTAATCAATATATATATAATATATATATAAATTATGAATATATTGCTTTAAACTAATATGAAATTATATCTTTTAATACATTAATATATAATATATAACATATACCTTTATTACTCAGAAATATTAGTTGTATCAAGTATGAGGTGATATAAGGATCAAGGAGTTTATAATTTAAATATTTTATATATAATTAAATATATAATAAATATATATAGTAATTATTATTATATAAAGTTTAAGGTATGTGCTATTAATATAATATTTCATTAGTTCTGAAAAACTGTTTTAATAAAAGTACAATAAATTAAAAGCTTATATAGGATTTATAGATTATGCCTAAGATATATACTATTTATTACTCAGATAATAGACTGATGAAACATTGTGTGGGCCATGTTGGGCATGTACGACATATAATTTAAGACAACTGAGGATAAAATGAGAATATTTTTTTAATATCAAAATATAACAATATGAAAACTATAATTAATGATTAACTTTAATAAAAGTCAAAAATAGGTTTTAGTGTACTGTACTGTACTTCAGTTTGAATTAGTTTGCAATTCATTTTATTTAATTTCTTAGTTTATTTCAACGTAAATAGATATATTATTTTGGTGTGTCCATGTATCACTTCGTGCAAGCGCTTTTTGGGTATATAAAAAAAATGACCTATATTGACTATAAATATATATATTTATATATTAATATCCATATATTATATTATCAAAATCAGATTATATAGCTAATAAAATAAATTGAAAGTTAACAAACGATGATGTAAGGAAGCTATTTTTTAAAAATATTATTTACTTCTATTTTAATTTGCATAATTATATTGACCCTACGATATTTATTAGAGTAGGATATATGATGTCAGATTAATCTATATTTTTAATGCTCACAGTATGGAGCTAGAGAACGGCAAAGGAATACAGCCACACACGAGAATTGATAAAAATATTTGCGCGCACATGAGAAGAAACGATATGACTGAAAATTGTTTTGTACGATTTATCCACATTTTTTTTTTTGTTTTTTTGGAAGTAAATTTTTTTTCTTTTACTAAAGGCAATATACGTGGAAGAGGCGGAGTTTCGGGTCTCAGTCGACGGAGACGAAACGGGGAGGATATGATCGGCCACCCCGGGCATGGGCTCACGGATGACGCCCGCTCTTTGGTCTTAGTGGAGTTGTTACGCGGCAGGGTTCCTTAGTGAGCCATCCCACTCCGGGGTACTTAAATACATAAAACCTCCACGTCTGCCTTAGAGCCCCCTAAAATAAGGTGAAATAAATTTGTTTTTTGATTTTTTGGAAAAATTTTTATAGTTTTGATAATTTTAAGTGGGGGGTCGAAGCCGTACAGGGGCACAGAGGGGGGGAGGCTTCATACCCCGGAGGGGATGGTCGCAGGAGGACAACCGCGACACCAAAGTACATCGTAGGGGTTGTACCTCGGTAGACCATGCCCCGAGGGGATTTAGTCTCCCCCCGTTTCAGTCACCGTAGGTTATCCGAGGTAACACGCCAGTGAGTCTGCCAATCTTATCGCGGCTTTACCCTAGGGCACGTGGTGCCCAACCTTGTGTCGACTAATCGCGGTACAATTAAGAAATTTAAAAATTGTGTGAGCGAGCAACACTTAGGACGAGGACACACTAATAATCTCATTCATTATATATGAAATTAATATTGTTACATTATAAGTAGTATAACAATAATTCAGTTTCTTCATCTATATACTACAATAATATATAGCTAATAATATATAAATAGAAATTTTTACTTTACAATCGTTAGTATATGTAATTGAAAAGTGGAATAGTCTATCTTATCAAAACAGTATCCTTTATTATAATAAATCATGATATTTATATGATAATAATATACCTGGCTATTAGTAGTAACTTAGTATTTAATCTACTACACGATGCCAAATTCTCGCGCAGGGCACGTGTGTACCTATAAGGAGTAGGGGAAAAACACAAAAAAAAAAATGAAAGAAAAAACAAAAAAAGAAAGATAAGTTGTTTTTGACACCCAGTCCCTTGTCCAAATCAATTCCCTCAGGTGAACGCGACACCGAGCGACTCTTAACATAAAAGAGAGGAAACGATTGGATAACTGGGGAATAATTGGTCTAGGATGAAAATGGCAACTATGAAAGTGAAATGATTAAGTATCAACAAGAAACAGCTGATGAGTGGAAAAAAGCAAGAGTCACCTTATACAACAACTATAAGAGAACCTAATTATGATGTCACCTTTATCTCACAATATTGCCAATCTCACACTATGAAACATTTCCACATATAGTGAAGAGTAAAGGCACACCCTTCTTTAGTTATATTTTCGAGGACGACGCAGTGTGATGAAACACAAAGTTTTATGAGTATGATGTCAATAATAATGTCTACAGTCACTTCTAGCGTTAGATCGAATATATATTAAATAATATAAGGATTTTTGGGCAAAATAATCACTCGAGATGAAAAGTGAGTACTAAAGTAGAAATTTATAGATAGTAGTATTATTAGGAGTGTAAAAACAGTTACATCAGTTAACACTCTATTAACACTTGAGCCCACATATGATTATTTAGAACGACATATAGTCTCAAAAGGAGTGTAGGAATCCCTGAGATACCATACCCCATATTAATGGGATAACAAGTAGATTATTCCAGAAACTCATAGTGGACGAATAAGACTCATGTGATTAACTAACTGGAGATAATAGTTACGAGTACAGTAAAGAAAAATTCATCACTATACTAATTACTGAACAGATTCCCAAGCTATTCAATTTGTAGATTCAATATTATATAATAGTTCACAACCGGTATTTGAATAATATTTGTGGGTGCCACTTTTTTTATAGTTCAGTTCAATAGTAAATTTATATTAGCTTAGTGTTGCTTATTACGGGGTGAGACGTATAAGAGTATCATAGTACCGATTAACGTGGGGAATAAGGAAAGATTTGAGGTAGGCACGTTTATTTTTATTAAGAATGTTGAATGGTAATACGTATGAAATGTAATAGTTGAGAGTTTTTTAAGATAGCTTGAATATAATCAACAGCACTGATATGTTCATGGTCACGAGGACGCATTCAATGAAAAAAATGCTATTAGTTAGGAGACCAAATTTAATAGTAGAGGATTAAGCATGCCGAGGAATACACGCAAATCTCGATTAATGATGAAGAGAGACTACACTCTAAGAGAAACTATCAGACTGACGATTGATGCCTACTCAACTTGAAAAAGAAGTAGCAGGAATTCTAGATGTTCTGTAACTCTAGTTACAAATGATATACAGATTTATGAGATTCTAGATTGTTAGAGTAATTATGTACGGAGCGAATGTATTCAAAACTGATGTAAATGTAAGTAGGGTTATATTTGGAAAAAAGATAAAAGTGTGACTTGAAAAAGAATGAGAGAAAGAAAAACTGGAGTGATCAAATCATATACAAAACACAAGTAATTAAAGTGGAAGAAATAGAGGATAATTGTCTGATTTCTATTCCAATAAGTAACGATGCTGAAATATCAATTGTGTAGAGGCTCGAGTCTGAAAGAAAACACTGACTGATGACAACAAAATATACTCTAGAAAGACGTATAAAGTAGAATAAAAATTTGGAAACAATTTAAAACAGTAATGAGGAGGTTCTATGGCTATAACGTAGAGAGAACGAGTGAGATGCACTTGTTTGGATGTAGCGACAGATGTTTCTCGTCAGTTATAAGTATGATTTAAGAACAAATAATTTATTTATGTCATATTGTTTTTCTATCAGGCAACAGCCACAGAGCACAACAGCCACCACATTAAGTCTCTCATAGAGGAAGACTACAGAAGCCTAGCATACTACCGATCGAGAGGAAAGGAGATATAATCAATGCTAGGTAGAATTCATGTAAGGAGAATTTAAATATATTTAGTATTAATTGATTATAGATAGGAAGTTTGAAATAAAATAAAAAAAAAAAAAAAAAATATAAAAAATAAAATAAAATAAAAAATAAAATCTTAAATAAAACACTACAAGTAGCTACATGGAGAAAATACTAAGAAATACCATTAAATTATGGTATTCACTTGTAAAATTAAGTAATGAATTGAAAATGTAAAATAAAAAAATAGGAAAATTTATGAAAAATAATGATATCGTATTATTTACTAATCTAAATGAATAATAAGAGTAGCAGGCCTTATTTAGAAATAGCACCATTTTATAATTTTAAGTACGTTACGTTGCGTTAGGTTAGGTTAGATTACAATTTAAGACTTATCTATTTAAAATTATAATTTGTGATACTACAGTACTTCGTTTCTTATCAATATAATATAATTATCACCTTTCCTAAATAAAAGTTAGATAATCTGATTACGCGAAGTACCGACGGGCCACCATTAGGAACGGTACGCGAGCAAAGCAATGTTGCCCCGCAGAGCTACGGGTTGGGCACTCATGCCCGGTAGAGTGATTTTCGTGGTCATGAGTTAAATCAAAGGAGAAATCATTCTTAGCCTTTAAAAAAAACGAGAAAAATAAAAACGGTGTGAGAGTCGGATTACGCATCTAATATGCCACAACCTCCGGGACAGAGTGTGTCCTAGACACGCGTGTGAAACCCACGCATCGTTTGGCATTTTGGGTCGTCGAGGGGGGTTCCTCCGGCCCCTTACCATCTACTTGGTCTTCACTGGCTACGGGGATAGCTGGCCTGTGACTCTGCAAATCTAGCTTAAGTATGAACTGTGAGCGAGAGTAAGAAGAAATGTTTCCTGGACCAGTTGATCAAGTCTCGAGCCGCGCGGAGTGCGCGTGAGCGAATTGAGTTGAGTCCAATGTTCATATACTGTTATTGAGTCATATGAGAGTATGAGATGATAGAGAGGTGTATGTGTGAGAGTGGAGGGAGGTGCTTTTCACCTGAATGCTGGTATATATATATTGAAGTGTGAGAGAGAGAGAGTGAGAGGAGAGAGAGTGAGAGAGTGAGGTAGTATATTACTACGTTTCGTGATTTATTGATTAGGCCATTAATATTTAAATGTAATATGGAGTATAGATATATTGTGATGTGAGGTTTCTAATATTTAAAGATATCATATTATCTGTAATATATGAGGGAAATCGGTGGGAGTGAGTGTGAGGAGAGAGAGAGATATCTAATTTAATTATCATTTTAGGTGATTTCACTGCGGCTGATACGCCGCCGCGCGCAGAGAGAGAGAGAGAGAATTTTTCTGTTTTGTTTTATTGTTTTTTATTTTCCTTCTTCTTGATTCCTTTAACTATAACTATAAATATTATGTACTTGATGGAAAATCAGACTATATAAATATTCGAGCATGTTGGCAGTAGTGCTTAAAGCAACTATTATATTGAGAAAAAAAAAAATAAAGTTAGTTCACTACTGTTTTGCTCGGAGATCTAGATACGATTTAGACCTGAGCAGATTTCCCTAAACTATACGATATTGTTTTAGATTTCTCTTTAATACTGTTTAGCTATTCTAAAAGATAGATAGTTTTATATTGATAATTCCTAAGACACTTGTGCTCTCTTACACATAATATTCACTTATGAATGTGTTCATCGTGTAGCAGATATACTCACTGTTATATATTATTATAAATTATAATTCATCCTTCAACTCGTTTAATTAACAGGTTACATAATCATACTTACAATTATTCTTTTAATTATACATTAATATATTACTTTTTACTATTAATTTTAATTAATTTATTTATTTCTCTATCATTATTATATTATATATATTAATATATTAATTATTATTTATAATTTTATCTAATTAATATTTTTATAATACTATATTATCATTTTTATAATATATATTAGTATATATTATTTTTATAATTATTATATTTTAATTTTATATATTAATTATAATTATATATATATAACACAACTCGAAACTAAATAATAAATATATAAGATAAAATGTATTATAAATAAATCAATATACTAATAAATGGGGTTAATAAATATTATTTCACAATTAAATAAATAAATATATAAATAATAGTAAATTAATATTCTAATATGCGCATGTGTCCGAGTGCGAATTAAAATAATTTATTATTTCTGAGTCTAAACTTTAGATATATTATAAGTAATTTACCAATCCTTCATACAAAATTACGGGTCACTTGCTGAAATTTTGTCCTCGAGCATAGGAGTGGGTGCTCTCATAAAGTTATGTCAAAATCCTATAATGCTTCAAGTATAATTTATGGTCGTATATTATAACGGATTGTTTATTTGAGGATAAATATAAGAATATATCATTGGGTTGTATATTATATAACAATGAGTATTAACAGCATATACACACTTAAGTAACCTTTCCACCATGTTCCACTTCTCTCGAGTAATAGTCTATGAACTTCATTCGTACTGATGCCCTTTATATTATAAGTTATTTACTAAGTCATTCTTAGCTCTAATCTCAAGTAACCTTTAAATTTATGGGTTTTAATACCACCTTTCTACCTAAATATTTTCGTATCATTCTGGCAGCCTGTGAAAACTTACAACTATCATCCATTTATTAACTTTGCTTCCTTTGTCTGCAATCTAATCCTCAATCTAATATTATAAAATATACATTTATACTTCTAGCAGCGCACTATCTTTTATTAACCTTTTTTAATTCTGACGAATTATGTACTAACCCACTAAAATTTATATGTAAGAACTGCTCCTCAATATAACATAGGACTTTATTTTTGCAGTTTTTATTATAATTATTACCTTTGAATTATTCTTGGACACAAAATATTATATAACACATAGGGAAATTTAGTTTTGAACTACTTATTAATAATTATAATACAAGTTTCACATGGATTTCATTTTTGGAATTTCCATTTAGACAATTACGTTCGAGTCTATCCAGTAGCATACCAGATTTTGCATCTTGAGCTCTCGCAATGCCTTCTGGGTCTTTACTTGGCTAAAAGAGTTGCTAGACGAAACAGTTATCCCTAGTACTATCGAATCATGTTCCATCATTGTTAATCTGGTTACATTGATATTTGAGTTACTCACACTAGGATACCCTTTCTGCCAGTCGTCATTCTCCTAATTTATGGTTTCAATAACACCTAAAAGAAATTATCCCATAATCTTATGCTGTAATACCATCCCACACTTTTAACAAGTTATTTATTATTTTTTTCTCTGATCTTCGAAGAACTGAATACTCTCATTTTCCACTAAATGAGTCACACCGGAGCTGTTTGCGTACAGACAATAGAGACACTCGAGTATGTGTAGGTGAAACTTAGATCTTTATGGCCCATGTAACTCCTAGTGTATTAATTGGTGATCTTTTTAATCATCTTTAATTCTTCATGCTTTTATATTCGAACTGAAGTATCTCTATTATCTCTCAAATCGCGGTACTTACATCCAAATCTTTTACTCTCTATAGAACCTACTATATCCTATTAACTAACGTCAGAGAAGAGGTCGGGCCAAGAGGACCCCCCTCTCTCACGACTCACTTGATGGTCAGAGGTTTAGTGATCCTTCATGAAGATGAACGCATTCCTCGGTGCGGGTCCGTGGTTGGTCGAAATTTAGACGATCACTTTCAAAAAAATCTGTACATGCCGTTTTGTTTTGCACATACTTTCTGCTTATGGCTTCTATACCTTAAACGACACTATTTTTTGATGTGGTGCCACGACACATCAATTTGAATCGATGGTTCGTGTGTCAGTTCATGATATCCCTAACAACTGAGCACTTATATAAACAAATTAATCGATCTGTTACATAAGTAGAATTCTTAATCCACGTTATATGTAAGAGCTGGGATTGGGTAGAACCTATATTGAGTTTATAGAGTTCTAAGATATGTATTTAAAAAAAATTACACTATCGTATTTTACCTATCAGTAGAGTTTAAAACGATGTTTCTATAAACAGGAGTTAGTATTTGAAGTTCTGTGTGATTGTTCACACCACCTTAGGAGAGGAGTGTGAATATGATATATCAATCTATGTACATTTAGCTAAATTATATGGGACATAGCCTCTTAAATTGAACAGTGCGTACCTTTTGAATTTCGTAATGACATATACTTGCACAACAGGACGTGGTCTAACGATTCCTGCAATTGTTTGTTGTCTATAGAGTTTTATTTCAGACAGATAATTAGGAACGTGTCGCAATGAATGATTAAATAGGTAAGTTAATCACCTCAATATATGTTATATATCTTAGGGAGGTCGACACAAGCTTGAATACAAATATGATAGGCGATAATATGATTGATAAGTTATTGGTGGATGAGAATTTGTATCCAAACTTAAGATACAGTAAAAAATCTGGTAAATCTTATGGAAAGAAGAAGTAAGCACTATAGATCAAATTGAAGACACTGACTTGATTATAATGACTATATATACTCCGGTGTTGGATGGTCCGCGCCTGCTGAGCCGGTTGGGAGCTTATGAATCAGAAAACACGAAACAGTTAACAATAGTAAGCACATAGGAAGCTGAGATGAGAAGGATTCAGTTTGAAGAAGAAATATTATTAAGGAGTTCATTCTATTAATAGTGTTTAGATGTCTAAAGATTAAGTACCTTATAACGCGAGTATGTAAGGGCCTTGTTTTCTTCAATCGTTGTGAGGGCGGGTGTACTCCACGACAATAAATAAATATATACATATCTATATATATAGATATTTTATCTACCAAACTACTTATAATTTATAAAGCTTCGACACTATATCTACACGGTGCTCATTATTCCCATATATTATAAATAATTAACTATTAATCACAATATATATGGAGTTGTGAACACAGATATAAACATAAATTTTGTGTGATGACATATATTTAATTACAACAATTTAGATTTTTGACACATATCACCTTCCAAATTCTAATAAAAATATAAAAATATCATATGGATTTAAATGGAGATTGCATAATTTATGGATATATATCAATATTAATATTCAACTTACACAGTGCTCCGATAATTCAAGTGGTATTGATGCCAATCCTGTTAATGTTATTCTCTCAACAATCTCCAGTATGAACACTTAGTTTTAAGAACGAATCTTCCCGTGCTTACACTCTTCTCTAACCACTTGTTCATCATTCCCGCAAACAACAACTAATATCATCGCGATCTCTTGCCTTTATCTTTGACTCAACCCCTTAAACGTCCAGTGCTGAGTCAATTTCAATCTAATATTTGAGTCAGTGCGCCACATCATGCACAATTACCCAATTTCTTGAATACAGTACCCAGACACTCTAAATATTTACTGACATCCTATCCTCTCCTCATTCTAAGTTCTCAGGAATCTAACTTGCTGTGCTCATACATCACTGAGATCATCTGCCACCTCTCGAGTATTATTGTCCAATCCTGGACTTTCATGAGGAGACACACTTCTACCTGTGAATGCACTCATACGCGTAACTAGATTATACAATTAAATTTTAATTCCTGCTGCTATATTCGACTTCCGTAAGTGTAACGATTCAATATTTAATGTAATTTTCGTTCCGTGTATATAAGAGTTATACTATAAAAATAATACCTAATTACAATAGTTATAAAATATTATAAAGAGCACTCACTCATTATCCCTCAACTCTCTTCCTCTCCCCATCATTCTAACACCTCCCTACTACTTTACTACCACCTCACATATATTATTCTATATAACATCACGATCCATATATATATTAAAAAAATATAGATTTATGATATAGCCACAAGGGACATGATACACTTATTCATCGCCGGATCACTCCGCTTAATTTAAAATATTAACTACTAATCATAATACTTACGAGGACTTTCACATTCTGATTTTCGAGTACTAACACGCTCTCAACTTAATCTGAGCATATTACACATTATTACTTTGTTATTTAATTTACTTAGCCTAATGTCAATGTAGTGAAAAACAGTTCGTTGAAAATGACGAGTGAACATCTGCTCAATATAGTTACTAATAGAAACTATTCTTATCTAATAAATTCCTACTCATTTGACTGCTGGTTTTTATGCACATCCATTAAAACTAATACAATTTATTATTATTCTTATATAACTAAATTTTAATATTATAAATTATTAATACTTATACTAATGCGCTATTTACAATGTTTTATAATTACACGTATTATAGTTCAATATAACAGTTAGAGGATATGCGCTGAACGTGTTGAAATATTATTATTCTTACGTTTCCAGAGTATGAGTACCCTCAACAATTATCCTTTGTAAACTACGGTAACTTGATCAGATCACTCAGTGAAAAAAACAATCTATTACGTGTTATTCCAAATTATCTCTCTTAACAATAAGATATATAGTTAATAGAAGCCAGTATAAACTAAATGTTATTATTGATGGTAATATATGAATCGTTTTGCATGTAATAATATTAAATTATTAATGTATAATATTAGGTATATATATTTTCATATTTTTTAATCGCTAGATAAGTAGCCCACATTTCTCAACAGAATGCTGTAAAAATTATGCTCAATCGAGTCACATATAATTATATATTTATCGTATTTAAGTAGAGTTGTAATGCATAATAGTTAATGAATATAAAGAACATAGCTGATCAGCGTTCCATTTATTATATAGGATTAGTACACTCACTACTACTAATATTATGAGATAATTCTTTATTTCCACTTCAATCATCAAATAAACAATCTATATTTCATCAAAGATAGAGATATTAGCTGTAAGTTGATATACTTTAAATACCTACACGCATATAATCCTAATCCTTCGGATTGTTTGGACCAGAAAAGATACTGTAGAGTAACCTGATTACCAATTGCCTAACTAGCGCTCAACGGTTCGTTACACATATTATCTTTTCCGTTAACCATCTCGTGCACGTTCACCAGTCAATTGTGTTTGCGCATATGTTTCTGAAAAGAATGTTATGAACAATTGAAGAGCTTAAACCTTATCACTAATCTGAATCATACCATTGTCAATACAAGACTTGCTTCTGAAAGTGATATACACTCGGTCACAATGACAGGTTCATACTTTTCCTTAGAGATCGTATATTACGGAAAGGGAAAAAGTCCTATATATTTATAGATATTGATAATAGTAGATAATAATAGATTATAATAAATTGATTTAAGTGAGGAATGTGCAGCTTTCTCCATATAAGATGAAATAAATAGTATAATACGAAATTCTTTATCTTTTGAGAACATGTTTCGCAAAATGTCTGGTATTGGACGATTCATATATTGATTATTTAATTATGGTAGGAAGGCCTCAGAGAGATGCGTGATACTGAACTTTCCAGTATAGAAGGAGAGATTGAATTTTATAAATGTTCCTTCTCTCCGCATGGAAACTGTCAACAAAGATTTCTTTTAAATCAGAAAGAGATCTGGTGCGAAAACATTGCTACTGAGAGATGAGGAGTATCTCGGCTGTATACAATAGCAAACAGGTATTGTGTTGGTATGGGGGAGAAATTATTACAATATTTCCTATAATAATTATATTATTACTATATACTAACTTATATACCACTAATGTGAGAGGCTTCACACTAAGGGCAGAGGAACTATAATTAATCTAAATAGGAAGTGTTTGAATACTTTAATATAATTTAAAACTGGATTATGAAAGTGGAGCAAAATTATACAGTGAGATTACATCTTACGTCCGTCGTCCCTCAGGAAAGCAGAGCTCCAGATTCCCCAAAGGAGGAATAGTGACCGTCCAGCAACGGCTCCAGCCCTCAGTCTCCACCACTCTCTTGCACACCCATGCTAGCACTACAACCATAGGACTGATTTTTCACTCTACTTTCCTCGACTCGTGTCTGAACTACTGGCCTAACCCTAACAGTCTCACACTCGTACGTCTATGACTGAGTCGCTCTGTTCTGCCATTACGTCCTGCTTCTTTCTCATTTTAATAATTATAATTATTTAACTGAGGGAGACTCTTCCCACTAACTACACCGAGAGAGAGATCCACTCTCTCAAACTTCTCATTGTGCATCTCAAGGCACCATACACTGTTGTATTGTCTTTTTTTTCTCATCGTTCTCCTATTTCAATCTATCTCATTCATGAGGGTTATCATACTGACTGAGCTTTCTATTATTACTACTTTCAGAATGTCATTACACTGATTACTCCGACTTGATGTCAATGTAATCTTGATTCCTATGATTTATCAATTTCATTTCTTTCGTCATAGGGGTACGTTACTTTTTCCACTAGCTTACTTTATCAAAGTACCTAATTCTTATCATCTATAATTTATGGATCATCATTTTTATTCTTTCCCCAGTCTCTTGACAGCCTCTACTAATAATTACCTTTACATTATATTAACCATCTAGCAACGCAGTCAGAGTTATTCATGTTAATCAGAGTCTCAAATAAGACACTCGCATACTTTTAAACATTTTGGTACTTATTCTTATACTAATGTACTGAAATATTTCCTGGATCAATAATTTTTGTTGTCTGTTGTTGCATTACTTAACATCTAGTACTCCTATATGTAAACTGTGAAATCTATCTATTCCTTATGAAATACACCTTGAGATTTATCTATTACCTTACGATATATTAAATCGTCCATCCTTACTCATGCAAGTGCAATATCTTTCAGGCGCTTCCGTCTCACAAGTTACCTTTTATGTTAACCATTGCTACTTCTTCAATAAGGTCCCCGAGTATACTTAACAAATGCCACGGACTTGCACTTCACTTTTACTCCTCACTACTATCTTAGATATATTCATTGAGATGTATAAAAATGATTTATCATGGACGACTACACAGCATTATATATTACGGTTGATAGTTAACTATAATATCTATGATAGAATTCAGGAGGGGCGGGGGAAGCGGAGTCAGTTCATCTATTGATCGCGCAGGAGTGACACTGGACCAAACATGAAGAAAAAAATTATACATCAAGTTTTAAATCTCAGAGATTTCATTATTATTTTTCGATAATCGTTTGTTGTATTAAAAATATAATTATTATATATATATTACTCATTCATAAAATTATAACCCTATTACCTAAATATCTTTCCCTGCAGTATTCATATATCTATTATCCTACTCTATTTACCAAATCCATTATAATTACGTTATCTTCCAGTTCTAAGTCTATGTACCTATTAAGTAATATTCCATATAAAACTACTACTGTAATCAGGGCAATACTTTATATAGTTATTTAACTATATATATTATATAGATACTAATCGTTTATACTATTTATAGTTTATAAAAGGGCCCGCTTGAAAAACATGCGGGATCAAGTTAAAATGAATTGGTGCCCTAATTATTAATATAAACATTTGCATACAGCTCTAATCTCACTCATAGTTTTTCTCCCATCATGAGCGTAGGCGACATTATCACAGTCAAATCCTGATATATAAAAGGTATAATTATATGTATCTTCTCATTTCTTGAGCCACTTTCATAGTCGTCTTACACAAAACTTTGTGTAATATTAAGGTATTGAGCTACTTTATGCACATACAAAGTCTCATCTCTAAAGATTGTTCGGCCTGAATCTTAGTTCGCGTATAATATGAAGCACACATTCCTCTCAATATCCTGTTATACATGGAGTATATACATATCAGCTCCGGGTAACCTTCTAGAGTGCTAATTACATAACTTTCCTGCTGTCGTTACAATACCTCGACTCCACCTTGCCCCTTACACTACATCAACGTTCTTATACTATCATTACAACATACAAATTAAATACACATACCTATAAATTTTCTAGGCCGCTATATTCTCTACCCCAGTACGCATCACTCTGCAGACATTTACCAAATATGTCACAGCTTAGTCACCATTTACGTTCTTCTTTCTCAATAACACCTCACTCCAGTCACCATCAAATTAGAAAGTTCCCTCACTTATCCTTTTTATTAATTATGAGCTCATAGAACCTAACCCATCTTACTTATTTACACTATCTTTTTCGACATTCCTTATATTATATGTGAAGAATATAGTTCTCACAAAAGAAAATTAATTCGTTAAAACCTTATTCACATCCGAAATTATTATTAAGTAATTTGTGGTTTCTGAATTCACTAAATAAAGTGTGGTGGAATACTGTTAATCTTTTGACACGAAGCCGTCGAGTTTATTATTTTATGTAGAAAATTTGTACTATAGCTGGTTCATTTACTTAATTCAGTATGAGCAGCTGAGTCTTTGACATTATATATTGATGTCACTGACTCATAGTCTATTATTTGCTCACTGATTTAATTTGTGATATATCTTATTTTTAACATATTGGTTGAAACGAAAAGAGGACGTGTTGAAGTTATGGTACTATTATTCTATTCAAAACTCATCTAATTAAATTAATTATATATATAAAATTTAATATATAACAATAATTATATTAAATAATTAATTATGAATTTTAATATTATTAAAATTATTTAATATTTAATTAGTCTAGTAATAATGATTATTATAATATTTATTATTAAAATTAATTTATATATTATTATATAATAAATTATTATTATTATAATTACTTATATGTATCTATTATGAAAATGAAAAATCTAAATAAGGTCCAGAAAGATTTCCTTAATACTTCATTGATACTATTTGATTTTTTATATTATCTATTTAGTGTTATTACTATTATGACTTGTAGGTACGTATATTCTTGTAACGGGAATGATTCACATTGATATAAAGCTATGGGTCATCGGAGATGTTATGCTCTTATTAACCAAAACTTTTACTTTCTCTTTTTATATACGTTGGCATACATATTAGTTTCTCATTCTTACTATACCAATAAAAAAATTGAGCTTTTTAAACTTTTTTTCTTGTCCAGTTACCACAAACATTCAATATCACTTCTTCATTACTGTTATATTATTCTATTATTCTATTATTATATTATATTATATTCTTTTGCATCATTTTATATCAGCTTGTCGATGCAGCATTATCAACTTCAAGCTTGTGACTAAGGTGATAATTTCTTTAGCATCCAAATACAGTACTATGTGTTATCTATTGATATTATATATAAGATTCCAAGTAATTAAGTAATTTGTACTAATAATACATGTTCATATTGACCAATGATATAATTATTCATTAATAATCAATAAATATAATTTTAAGATTTTTAAAGAATTTAATATAATAAAGCTTAAATGTTCATGCAAGTAAATAACTAGTGAATTGTGTCATCTTCACAAAATATCCAATAAATAATCAGTTTCATGTAGCCATGTATGGCAATCAGCCTTCAACTATAATAACATACATTTTTTTAAAACATATATATATAATTATATATGAGTGTTATGCTTAGAAAGAGCAGGTAATAGATTAAAATAAATGTATGTTAATTTATCCTATGAATCATATAAGGTCACACTGTAGAAAATGAATAATTTAAAATTAAAGTTACAAATAGGTAAAAATATTAATTATTAATTGAAAACAAATTTCATAGTAAACATATACTCGGATATATTTTACATTCTATCATCACAACAGATTTATTATTTACTGAGTAATAATGGATTATCAACTCAAATTGATGTATATTATGTTCGCACATATTTTTAGTGAAATTCCAAAATCTATGTGAATATTAAATGATGAATATAATAATTAAAATTCTTGATATAAATTTAACTATGTATAAGTTTTATATATTTATAAAGTATTTTTAATAGGTAATATATATTAATACTATAATTTTTATATATTCATATATACTTATATTATATAAAATAATAATTATATTTTATAAATGATTCAGTCTATAAAAATATATTTTGCTTATATGATAGACCAATAAATTATTTAATCTTATATGGTAGTATTTAATAATATTATATTCATAACAGATATAACTATTATACTTATATAATATATACAATAAGCTTATCTGGGATTCAAGTTCACCTACACATAAGCTGACTGACTGATAGAAGTTAATTCAATATGAGGCTCAGTATATGTAGGAGTTGGAGTAACTAATTGGTTAGGATTTTAAGAGATGGTGGTTAGGAATATAAGAACATAACATGTAGTGTAACACTAACTAAATTGGCAATAAATCTCAACATAGAAATAGTGAAGAGTGGTTCCCTCTACAAGGGTTCAAGCTGAGGGTGCCACTATGTGTTCCAGTATATATTTAAATTGTAATTGTAACTCAAGTGGTATACATAATAATGCAAGGTTTCTAAAGTTTGCAGATGATATCAAGAAGATGACCACCTCAGTGTAAAGAATAGTCACATGAGATCTGTATAACAAGAATTATCTAAAAATTATCTATTGAATAATCTTATCTTGAGGTGGTGAGCAACCTATAAAGTGCACGCAGATTGTAAATTTAAATAGTTAAAAAGTGTATAGTTTCTTTCACCTCAAATTTATCAATAATATAAAATGTTATTATATACTACTGATGTAGAATGGTGCGAGATATTGTAGACATTGATATATAGTCCATTGTATATGTGACCATTGCCAATATTAATGTAGCTAATATGGTTACTGACCTGAATTGACCTCGCTATCAGCTAATTTTATGTATAAGTATAAAATCTATAATTCAATGTAGAAGTAAACTGGAAGATATAGCGCCTCAAAATCCATGATTCGATCGGGCATTATATAAATCGCAATGAGTAGTGTTAAACCAAAGAGCCAAGAGACTTAAACGATGATATTACGTTATTATTTATATTAGCTTCACTAGTGGATCCTAAAGTGCTCACAAAATAAATACAGGAGTATGTAAGTGAGAACAAGATAATTTATTGTATAGATTTTAATGTAAAGCAAGATGATACATGTCAGAAAGCATGCAACGTAAGAGCAACAATGGATGAAAGTCCTGGGTTTGTAGGGTAGAGGCATGAGGTATGATGGCTGAAAGGAGTTACGGTAATTTTTCCTGTAGAATAGGTGTTTTTTTTGCGAGTATGGGCACCACTGATAACAGGTCTAAAGCAACAAATTCTCAGTTACATCATATGCTAATTGAGTTATTTTTTACGTTTTTGAGTACCATATAAATGCTGCTCCCAATGAGTCAGAGCTCACGGCAAACGATGGAAAGAACAGAAGGGGTCTATATAAGACTTGACACATATCTTGAGAGCAATGTACATATAGACATATGCTAACCTTCATTTGATATTATAAATTAAGTTTTCTCACACATGCATATTCCACTTATCTAGGCTATTTATGGTTTGTTAATTTATTTTTCCTACAAGAGAAACATGGTGGGGTTATAGTGCCTTAGGAGACGGTATTGCCACTATATATTTATACTGATATTATCTTTTAAAATACTTATTGTCATTGAATAGTAATATTTAATTTAATATTTATAGCTGTACAAAAATCATGATGTATAATTATGATTTATTATTTACATTATATATTTATTACTTAAATTTAAATCATTAAAAATATATATATATATATATATATAAATATAGTTAAATTATGATATATAAATATATACTATATATATTATATATAACATATAAATAGGTATCATATATATATTATATATTTAATATATTATATATTATTAATACTAATATAATATATAATATGTCGAAATATGGGGACCGGGGAATTGTAATAAGTACGATGTAATCATGCCTGGACTAAAATTTGTACCTAACTAATACCTAGGTAGTATATATATGATTACGCCACTTAGATAGTAATATTATGTAAGGTTGAACTTAACAAAATGTAATGAATTTAAATTAATATATATTCAAAGCGCAAAAGCTAAGAACCTACCATGTGGAACCCTAAGCATGTATTTTATAATAAAAATATTATTGGGAAAAACAAAGGCAATATTTTTGTTTCTAAAACTAAAGATATTAAACATGTTCTTACTGATTGCCTAAGTTTTGACAATTGGAGAAATATTACATTAAGTTTGTTTTAAAAATTCTATGACTTTTAAATTATTAAATTGAATTTCTTTGAAAAGTATATTTATTTGGTGTCTTTTCATGTTTAACTGTGCCATATGTGTAGTGGAATAGGACTATTCACCATTCAAATTAGCTGTACATACCACTGCCTAAATTTAAATAATGAAATAAATAATTGAAAAAGAAAAATACAGTTATAAACAACTTTAGCTACATGTTTCTTATTGCTGGACTTGGCTAAATTATGCAGTGTTCGAGTCAAGAGTCCACTAAAACTGGCAAACTCTATGATTATAACATTATATATTATATATAGTATATATATTTCTATATATATATATATTATATATAATATATATATATATATATATATATATATTATCATCTTATTTATATATATATATATACTATATATATTATAATATTTATAATATATACACTTAACAATTCATATAAGCCTTAAAACAACAGGTAACATAATTAACTTTGGTACTATGCTGAAACTAGTTATATATAACATTGATGATATCATCAAGGGATTATTTAACCTGTTGGTCATATATATATGATCATTTATATTATATTATAATATATATCTTTTTGAGCAATACTAATTATTATTTCCTCTATAGAAATAATAGTCTTATTAAAGAGCAGTCACTATCCAATTGAATTTTGCTCCTCTGTATGATCTGTGATACTTCTTAAGAAAAATTAATTCCATTATTATTCTCAAAAAGCATAATCAAAATTATGAGACTCTGCATATATTTATAATTTGAGCCAATATACTAATTTATCAATTTATAGTTCCCATCATTTATTTAAAGTCAAATAAATTATAAAAACAATATCTAAAGAATATCATTATAATTTAAATAATTAGCTAAATAAATATTAATTTAACTATAGTAATTAAATCAATTTATAAATATTTTAATTATCCTGAAATGCAAAAATTATGCAATATATATATATTATATATATAATATATATAATATATATAAATATATATATATTATAATTATTATAATATATTATCTAATATATATATATTGTAATAGATAATATATATATATCTCTTAATTAAAATACTTTCAATTATATAATATATATATATATATATATAAGTATGATATATATATAACTATATACAATATATATAAATATATATATTATATAAATATATATTTAATAATATATATTATATTAGATATAATAATATATATAATTACTATTGTATATATATAAATATCCTAGATATCAGGGGTGAGATGTGGGAACCCTAATATATATTATATGTAACTAATATATATATATATACTATATATATAATATAATATTTAATATAATATACTAATATATATCATATATTAATTAGTATTATATATATTTAATATAATATTTAATATAATATTAATTATATTATATTTTATATTATAATTAATATAATTAAATATACATAATATATATTATAACTAACTATATAAATTATATATATTACGGGCATTGTCACAGGACACCAGGGTTCCGGCGGAACTTCCGGCGGAAACCTCTGATTTCTTCGAAAAGTTACGGATTTACGGCGAGAACAAACTTATTGGTTTCAGGCCAGAATCTAACAGGAACTTTGATTTAACTTTTTATTCTTCACTTTACCTAAAATTACTAAAAAAATTTATCAGTAAATTGTATAATTTTATTTAATTCAGTTATGATATATATCAAAAAATATAAAATATAAGAAATTCTGATAAATAATGTGTAATTACACACATATTCATTAGATATAAATGTACCGGTCACGATACTACCTATAGGTTTATTCTGAAAATCGCACTATTAAAATATATGTTCAAACGAATTATTATTTCAGACTAAACTACTTGCTGCACGTGAGTTTAGCATTTTAATATACTCACTCTAGTAATAAATATGTGTTTGTGTGGTAATCTTCTATTATGAATTTCTTGATTTTGAAATTTTTTTTTAATTTTTTTTAATGAACACAAATTTCTTATTTTACCATTATTAATTTTTATTAAACGATCTAGTAAAAAGATAATCTAACTTAATTATTACACGTAATTATTAATATAATAAGATATTATAGTAAATATATATTATTATTTAAGTATTAATTAAAGATTTAAATTAATTATATATATAATATATACTTACATTATAAATAGTCTGTAAAGTCTCAGGTGATTATTTAATTTGTTTTATTAATAAAAAATGATTTGCAAACTTATTAAATTGATAGTAAAATTTAACTTTAATTTATATATACGATGTAATATCCATATATGTTATATATCAGTTCTGACACATGGAGCTTGGATCGGTAATAATCCTGATAATCTCCATTTATCAAAAAGGGAGGATATGACTCTAAATTTGACACAAATATTACTACAAGCCATCACATAACAAAGAACTCACTAATCAACTCCAAAAAACACTAGAGTCCCAGTGTTTATATCCGAGTTATATTATATGTGGTTTGTATAGCTTAAAAAAAAAATACGGAGTATTAAGAATTATACAATCCAGGGTTTGGCTTAGGAGGTTTAAATCAATTTGATCTAATAGGATCTTTGCTCTTTTGCGTTGTTAATGTATATGTGAGGATGAGGCCCACCCTGTTGCAGTCTAAGAATGTTTTCGGTCATGATACCTCGAAAACCGGATTAGGGGACTACTATAGAGAATGACTATGTAAAAATCAATAATTAAATTTTAAATGTGTATATATTATCTAAACTATGAGAACTAAAAATACCCAATTATTATTGTATACATAATTGTGTAAATACTTCATTGGTATTAATTTACTAAATACTCGAAATTTATTGTTTTTCTTATAGCCTTACTATTTAAATATATATGTATGTATTCTTTTATTAATACATTTGCTCATACATTTATAACTATTGAATACATATAAATAGTAGTAGATATAAAAGTGAACAAGGAGAAAATAGTTTGAAGTCAAAAGTCTTAAAAAGACAAATTTAAGACTAACGGAATTTGGTCATTAACTTTGTCTTACTTTTTAATCTCAAAACCAACAATTAGTATGAAAACTGTGCTTATGAATACAATGAAAATGTTTGGATATAGGAGTGTGATAAGAAAAATCACTATTGTTGCTTCACTCACACAAGATAATAGTTATGGAATGTTATAACTAAGATTTTAACGTCTAATGTCACTCAGAACACGTGCTCACAGCCTTGCTGAAAGAAAAAAAGACTTTTCAGACAAGAAAAGCGTTTTAGAAAACACTATTTAAAAAAGACCCACGTACAACTTTATATCAGTTATAATGTAATACAGCCCTCTATTTTAATAAATAATATTCTAATTTTTTTTATTTATTATTATTTATTTTTTATTTATTTCCCTTTTTTTTATTCTATTTTTAGATACTGAAGTTAATATTTTTTTACAGTATACACAAACCTACTCCACTGAGGCAATAATGACTCTAAATTCCGGAGGGGTGGTATTAACTACCATCCACAAAATTTCAACTATGACCAATTACGCAGTTAAGTACATTAAAGTATACGTCAGGAGTTTTATAAGTTAGATTAGGAGTAGTATAAATTAGAAGTTAGAAGAACACAGAAAAGTATGGAAGAAATTCCACAGAACAGAGGTATATAGCAGAAAGAAGGATAGCATACTAGGCAAGTACGATATTATATTATATAAGATCATGGAAGTTCTTGACTAATATCTAAACACAAACTCATAGTGCCGACACAGCACCCACTTTAGTGTACTACAGAGGGCGTTCTTTAAAGATGTGGCTTATACGCGATTGAGTTGAAAGTTTACACTCGTAGCACTTAGCTCAAGCTACGTAGTACTATATGAAAAATGAATTAATTAACAAGCAACCACAACTAACATCTTAGCGCCTTGATCAATATGATAGAGCGGTAATCCAAGTATACTAAAATATAAGGACTGTTTTGATATTTAAAGATATTATATCATTATCTATTTAGCCTTTGACTCGACCCTATATAAAAAGCGGGTGAAACCTGAGCCCTCCACCCAGATATGAGAGCAAGTACTATATATATATTATCCATACAAGTGGCGGATAAAAGAACTTTGTATATTAAGCTTATGTTAAAGTAATTATCATGAGAAGGGAAAAAAGTTCTCGCAGTCTAAACATTAGTACTCTCCAATTTCCTTATATATAGAAGGCGACCACTTAAGACAAACCATTAGTGCATGTGAGGTATCAAAGACATTCTTTTATTTGTTTATGTTTTAAAGTCACAAGGATCTGATGTACTTTTCTTATAAAAAATCTTCAAGCAATCCTTTCTGTAGAAAAAGGATATGAGAAAAGTTAAAAGGTGTCTTAGAGAGGGAGACTTATAGAAGATAAGTTTGGGTTTTTTTTAAAAAGTTAAATTAAATTTAACAAGGCTTGCGACGAACCCACGCAGGTAAAATTCTATCATATATAAGTGGGGGTGATATCAGGAGAGAATGGTTACAATCGGAAATAATAGTTAAGACGACGCAGTGCAATATTCTAAGAGTTATAAAATAAGAAGGTGATGGCAGAATCTGAAATTGGGTACGTTATGGAAGAATGATAAGAGTGAGGTCTGATAATAGTCATGGCATACTGATTGGTAATATAGATATATAGAGTATATTAATGAGCCAGTGCGTTACTAGGTCAATTACGAGAAGGATATCATTAATGGAAAATAAGCAAGAATACTACCTACACCGCTATACGGAGTATAGTAGAGCAATAGACGCTTTAGATCATGTAAGTTATAAGTAACACTACTCAACTTATATACTTGTAGTATCAAGAAAATAGAAGATGAAGAATTAATAGCCGCCACTATCTAAACTTAAACCACGCCGTAATTATGATAGTCAGATTTGAAAGAAATGACTTTGTTAAGATGCTATGATACTAAGGTATTGAGAGGGACCGATTACGAGAGACGAGCTCACACGAGTAGACCACAATCCAAGGAGGATAGCACTTAAGGAAGAAAAAGAGGAGCTGATCTGATCGCTCGCACCAGGATCCCGCGGATTCTTTTAATGGAACCTGAAATTCGCTTTCAAGCATATTTTAGTAAGATATAAGGTAACTTTCCACAATCCTACAGGGACACATTATCTAGCCGTATATGCTCATTAAACTTCTTGGATTCTATAAGTATGTAGGCGTGAAAATACCAACATTTTAGAGGTTTTTTAGTTAAAGGTTAAGAATCCACAGTATATGAAGTCACTCTCAGTTTTGTACCTATCAGAGTAGCGCTACGAATATGTAACCTCCGCTTTTCATCGGTTGTATCTGATAGAGAGTATATAACGCGTAGAGATAAATGCTTGTCCTATTGATCTGGTCTATAGTGACTTGTAGTCATTGTTTTTTCTGTATGCACCGTGCCGTTTCTTACATATATAGGATTGTTATGTGATATTAAAGAGTAGATTTAAGAATAAATATATGAGTCTCTGATTAGAGAGCGCGCATCGTCTATAAGGGTTTACACGGGATCAATTGAGTGCGGCAATTTTTGCATAATTTTTGTTCAATATACGTGAATGTTGTGATAGGTCTATCTAACTCTGTCAGCTGATTGATTATTCGACAGTATAATATTCGATTAGCGCCAATACTCATGAGCCTCGAGAGGATAATGGATACAATGGGATGGCGTCTGGTGGGCAGGCTGAATCGGGGTTACATACGTATGCAAGCCATGTATCCTATCTCTGTAGCTATATATTTACATATCAATGTTGAATTTATATAAGTGTTCATAACACAATATGAAATTTTTTTATTTATATATAGGTATATATGAATTATGTTAAGGCTTGTAGCGGAAGTTCGATATTCCTATAAAAGTATATAAAAATCCCGATGAAACAAGAGATTAAGAGAGCATCAATGAGGTATAAATTCAGTAGATCTAAATAACTATAGGAATAGTAAAATGGTAAATAAATCCCTATCATATATATATAATACCGGAATACTTATATATTATCCACTAATATATATAGTAGTATTTACCTAGTACGTAAACTAAGTACTAACTAGTTTAGTAACTCACTTATAGGTAATTACTATATGGACGGAAAACCAAGAAAATATAATTTAACTAGGATTTATATACGTACGTAATTAACATATATATAAATACTATATATTATATAGATCCTAGATGATACTGAGCACACCTGAAACATTACCGCATATGAAATAATCCGCATTATAGCCTCAGGATCATCCGCTAAGTCATAAAATTTCCTATCTCGTCATCGCAACCCTAATCATCCGGAGATTTCACTAATCCGCACTCCGCAACTCACTGCATGAGAGTGGTTTGCGAGGTATGACTCGGAATAGTATTCCATGTATATCAATGATTATTATGAAGGTCTATCTGTGTGTGCCCACCTTGAGTATATAGTGGTGTTTGGAGAATCCGTATAATTATATGCTATACTTCACCCGGAAGTCAGACGGTGGATTTAATTCTTATATATATCTCCACCTAACAGCAAACAGTACACTGAATATCATAGATATCTCTATGCGTATAGTTAAGAAATACAAAGCTTTAAAGCTCATTTTACAAAGTAAAACCCTAGCCATAATTTCTTAAATGTGTCAAGATATTATATCATCATTCATCGTATTCTTGATAAAAGGTCAACGGTCACTCTGAAGTGGTTGTAGTTGAATATGGTCCATTATTAGAGTAGGTATAGTTCACAATGTAGTATAAGTAGTTAGATTAATAAATACATTAGGAAATAAATAAATATACTTATGACTTATGACTGAATGCACATATATAAGAAGATATTCACTTAAACATAGATTAATAGTTGTGGGGTGGTAGAGAAAACAGTTTCATTTCGGCAGCACTCACGCACTCAATCAAGATTTTCATAACTCTTCAGATACACTTCAGATGGACTGGGCATTGTTCCAAGATTTAGCTCATACTTCTCTTTTCTCACAGAAGAGATATAGCATAAGACAAAAACATTTTCAAGTAATCAACAGTCGGTCACAGACTTGTTAAAATTTTGGGATGAACACAATGACATGAAATGCTGCAAAAGCCTAAAAGGCAACCTGATTAAAAGCCTTGGTGTTAAAAAAATCTCTAAAGACATTGCTGAGCACAGTGAGGACCAGTATCAACGGTAATCCTAGGAGAGATGAAATAAGTGTACCTGGCCAGTATTATCTCGTAGCTAAACATTGGCAGACAAGATCAAAATTGAAATTAAGATTGATTGATATAGCAGATAGCATATAAGAAGGCAATAATGTTCAAAATTTTAAGTTGAATGGTCGGGACACCGATTCAATAATCATGACAGTTATTTCTTCCATCAGTTTTAATTAATTAAAAATAGGTGTGCAAATCTATGATGGATCAATCACGTGTCTCTCTTATGCTTGCCTCGCTGGAGGCTGGTAACGAGCAACTCGAAGAACAAATTTTGAAACATGGCTTTTATTTAGCGATTTAATTTATAGTGGCACCATCGTTAATTCATTGATGAAGCGTGCTTTGTTTTTTCTTAGGTGTGGGCCTCCTAGCATCACCAATCACCTTAATTGTAGCAATTGTATATCTGGAATAGTGGATCAATGCAATACCTAGGTCTCAAAAGAGCTATCATTTTTGATTCACGAACAGTGATTAAAGTCATTATATATTATATATAATACTTTGGAAATCATATAAACGATCACTACTGGTTTTGTGCGTGAAAATAATTGTAAAAGTTTATTTCCCGCAATAAATCCTTCTCACGAAGAAAAAGTCTAAATCGTGCCCTAGGTACTATATATATAATGACAATCTTATGAAATAAGTCACCTTTAATCAAGTGTTAGCTAAGTGAGCGTCCTTATTAGGTGTGCATGCAGTAAAATCTCATTTTAACGACTAAAAGAGAGTAATCACAAACTCTCTCATCGAATAGGGTGAGCCTGAAGCCTTTTATTGATTATGTAAACATAATTTTATGAATTCATTTAATATATATATATATATTTTAAATTTAAAGCTATTTATAATATTATAAACCTTTATTCCAAATGTTAAACTTCCTTTTAATATGCTTTAATCTCCTTCTCAAGAGGGTACCATGGGGTTCTCTTATAGGAAATCAAAAACTTTAAGGCCCGGCTATCCCAAACCAGCGCCACCTACGTGTGCACAGTTGAGTTTTAAATTCTTGCCCCAGGGAAGATACAATCAGACTGCTAAGCAGAGGAATTGTTAACCGCATCCTCGTCGCATGAAGAGTCGGTGGAGTCACATCATATGCCAAGAGGCATTCTCTCTTTCAGGAATGGAGGTTGGGAAAGAAGGTTGGTGGGGTTGCAAAAAGAGTTAGGTCATAAGCTAGTGGTGAGATGATTATGACGGGTAATATATATATAATTAATATATTAATATATATATATATATATATACTATATATATATATATATATATATAATATATATATATATAATATATAATAGTATATAATATATATATATAAATATTATATATATATGATATATATATATTATATATATTTATATAAGTATATTATATATATATATATATATATATATATAATATATATATTATTATATATATATAATAATATACATATACTATAATATAATATATAATATATATTATATATATAATATATATATATATAGTATATATATATATATAAATATAATTATATCTATATTAATATATATAATATAATATATATTATATATATATATATAGTATGTGTATATTTATATATGTATATAATATATATATCTATATATATATATATATATTATATAATAATTAATATATATATATATAAATATAATTAAAATATAATATATATGTGTGTGTGTTGTTGAAGTACCTGTGCTAAAACTTCCAAAGTATCGTATCCGTAATCCGCATCGCAATCCGCGGATAGTGATTTTTTACTATCCTAACTCTAATATTATAATATATATATATATTTAATATATATATATATACTATATATATATATTATATATATATATTAGTATATATATATATATTATATATATTATATATTATATATATAATATATATCTATATATTCATAATATGTATATATATATGATATATATAATATATATCATATAATATATATATTATATATATATATATATATATAATATATATATATATATATATATATAGTTAATTCAATTTAAAATGTTTCGTTCTGCTAATTTCATCTTCTGCAATCGGCATGTTGGAGCGATAAAGAAAATCTGAAAAAGTAAATTTAAGGAGTATCTATATATATATCTCGATCTTCACCTCAATATATATATAATATATATTATATATTATATATAATATATAATATATTAATATATTATATATATATATATTATATATATATATATATATAGCTATATATCATATATATATATTATATATATATATATATATAATATATATATTATAATATACATATATATATTATATATATATATAATATATTTATATATATATATCTATAATATATATCATATATATATATATATATATATATTATAATATATATATTATATATATACATTATATTTATATATGGCGTTTTATATTCTGAAAATGTTTGTAATTACTAACATATACTATTTTGATCTTTTGGGATTTATATCACCCTGTAATGAAGGATTATCAATACCATTCTCTTCACTATTGATGTGAAAAAAATATATCAAGTTGACATAAAATTTTCCATCAAATCCGGTTTCCTCTCAAGAGTGAACGAATTTTTACATCATCTGATGGAACAAAACTAGCAAAGCAGTTTTGTAACCTACGATATTCAATGATATAATACTTTAAATATTACGTAGAGTTACCAATATGACTCATAAGTAAAACCCATTTACCTGTTAAATATTTAACTTCCATAAGAAATCTAAACATTTCTTACATATATAATATATATATTATTATACTATATCAATATAATATATTATATATATAATATATAATAATTATATATATATATATTATATATATATATTATAATAATATATATAATATATATATATATAATATGATACTTTATAAACGGCCTTAGTAGTATCACAACTAGTATTTGCCACACTAACAAAATACGTTAGTTTAATTTTCGCAGTCAATAAAATTAATTTTTATATAAAAAGAAGTTGTTAAAACAATATACTTTTTCGCATTATTAATTAAAGAACTATTGTCAAATATTAAAAAGGAAAATAAAATAAAATGTCTTATGGGTAACTATTTTAAATATATTAATTTGAAATTTCAAAAATGCAGACTTTGACAGAAACAATTTCATAGCATTTTGTTTCGACGTAAAGTGTATCATATATGATGTAAAATATATTAAATGAAGTAGTTTGATGAAAATTAAATCATTCAGAAACAATATTTTCTACGCAATATGAAGTAGCTTCTTCCTATATCAGCTATTTATTAATATTAAAGTCAGAAGTTTCGTTAAGATTAAAATCTAATTTAAAATTATCATTGGCAATTTATATAAGGTTTATAAAGAATAATTCAGGTCAAACTAGATTAATTTCTGAAAGGACAATTCATGATTGGGTCATTGATTGATAGAAATACGATTTTCGATATAAAAAAAATTCCTGCGCAGAATGTGGCTGAAGCTGTAAAAGAAATTATAAGGGAGGATAATAGATATCTTAAATTGATCTGCACGGATAAAGGAAGCAAATTTTTAGGTAGAGAGTTTCAAGAAATAATTCCTGAGTATGATATAGGATATTATAACATTCTCTGTAAATAATGCTGCTATTGTTGAAAGAGTGCAGCGTACGATCAAAGAACGAATGCGTAGATTCTTTACTAAAATAAATACTTTTAAATATATTGAAATATTGGAGGAAATAGCTTATTCTTATAACAGATCTTTTCATCTAAGTATAAAGACTGCTCCCTTAGAAATGATAAAGAAGTAGCTTGTGGCTCAGCAAAATCGTAGAGGCCGAAAAATTAAAGATAAATCAGGAATAAACGTGCATGACTATGTAAGAGTTTCTAGATCTGATGACAGGTTTATAAAAGGATATGAAGCTGGTGGTATAAGAAGTTTTAAAGTAGATGCCATTCGTGAATTTCCACTTGAGGGACTGAAAATATATTATCTCAAAGACTTAGATGGAGAACACATAAAAGGAGGCTTCTATAAATAAGAAATACAGAAAATACGGTTCGATCCTGAGAGTAATGTATATAAATAGAAAAAATATTAGGTTCCAGAGGAAAAGGTAAAAATAAACTATATTTGGTGAAATGGGTAGGATATCCTGATAAATTTAATTCATATATAAAAGCCAGTGAACTTAAGAAACATTAATCAGTTGTTATTGTAATCATGGAGAGTGTGGATCATTTCTATTCAACTCTGCCATCTTCGGCATCCTTGAATCTACATCCTTTTAATAACGTCTCAGATTTCACAACAGAGTTAATGAACCCTATTTACCTTGAAAGGGGAATGTATGAAGTAGGGTTGTGAGAGATGATATTAGACGCCAATGTTGAAATCTGTATCAGACACGTCATTAGATAATGGTGTTTAGAGCTGCAGATTATGTTAAAAATACATTAAAAATAACAAACACCCTTGTATTAAAAAATACGATGTATAAAGATAAAACTTATTTCTATGAAAAATTCGTGCTAAGACGGGGATATTACAGGTCAGTAGCCGATATTTATAGTTATTTAAACACCCAATTTGCCGTGAGTAAGATATGTAAAGATTTAATATTAATCACTAATAGCACCTTAGGAGATGACGGGGTTTTATGAGTATATAAATACATATTAATGATGACATGAAATTAATAAATATTAATGAAGAATAATCAAATAAAGTCAAGAATTCATATACCTTATAATAAACACATGTAGTAAATATAATTCAAATAAATAATTAATTAATTCAAATAGCTATGATCATAGATAGATAACATAAACCAAAAGTAATAATAAATAATCTATATAGTACATATATCAATAATATTAATATATTAATAAATATGTATATTACTCAAAATATACAGTATATATTAGAAATATACCGAAAAATGAACCTTATTCTGAATAAAATTATTTCAGTGAGATGTATAGACTCGAACACAAGTATATGTTATTTGCAGAAATTAGTGAATAAATATTACATATTAAATGATTATAACTTCCTCTTCGAATAAAGTATATGAAAAATATATAATGGACCTATATGGGAGAGTTCATGGATAAAGAAGATGGTATTAAGAGGTTTAGGAGTAAATTATGTGCTTTAATATTGTGGAGTGTATAGATTGAGATGGGGGTATATGGCTCATTATTCAACACATACACTCGTCGTTTCTGGATATTGATTAGTTATAAATAAGCTTTTTGCACCGTGCTTGTTCATTCTCTATTAAAGAATGAATATCAAAAAACTATTAGATAATGGACTAAACTGAAGAGTCAAAATCTAATGAGCGCTCGCGCTCCACATCAGACGCGACTATGTCTACCTCAGTATATAACGAGGCTATACTCCTTTTTAAATAATAATTATTATTATATCAGTAAATTTTAAAAAAATAAAAAAAAATATATATATATATATATACTATTAATATATTAATATAATATTAATATATATATATATATATATATAATAATTAATCTATAATATATATATATTAATATATATATATATATATAATATATATAATATATATATATATATATATATTATATTTATATATTATTAATATATATATATATATGTATTATAAATTAATATATATAATATTATATATATATATATAATATATATATATAATAATATTATATATTATATATATCTATAATATATATATATTATTATACTATAATATACTATATATATAATATTTATATATATAATAATATATATAATATATATATATATATATATATATATATATATAATATATTATAATATATTAATAATATATATAATAATAATATCTATATATATACTATATAATAATAAATTTATATATAATACTATAAATATATATATATATATATATTATATATATATATAATAATTAATAAATATATATATATATATATATATTATTATATATATTATATATATATATATAAATATATATATATATATAATATTAATACTACTATATTAATATAAATAATCATAGTAAGGTGAGGCTACCGCTAACATTTAGGTGGTATTGTCCGCGTAGCGCACCTCCGCACCTGCGAGACAACTTAAAGCGCCTACGCGAGCACCTCCGCATCAACTATTCAGAACATCAAAACTATCTCCGCTATATGAGCAGTTTGCACTTCTCACGTCATTACCACCAATAAATTATGCGAACTTCACAGAGAGAGTTGTTTTAATGATGTATATGATTCACTCCTATTCAAGTGGATATATCCTCTACGAACACAAAGCATATATAACTTTCATAATATTATATATATAAAAAATATGAATGAACAATATATTAAGTAATTTAATCCCTTCTTATATAAAATATAGTAAATTAGTGTTGCCATTGAGGCGACACACACACTAATCCAAGGAATATATCCTAAATATACTCCACTCACAAATATCTAATGAGTTAAAAGAACATCAGAGATGTCCAGGTATCTACTCAATGTATCAACACACGAGCACTTAAGAACTTGCTCTACATTAAAAATATATAAAAATCAGATTATAAGAGCTGAGACCTCTTTTTTTCCTCATAATTGGTGGGATCCGACCATGCCTAACTCCAATAATACAGTAGAGCATATAAAACAGAAAGAGACTCTTGTATATCTAGCGTGTGGAATGTGTATAATATAATTAGTGTGTATATTAAAACAATCGATCGAACTAATTTACTAGAACTATTCTTGAATAATATCGAGAGAAAGCGGATTTCTGTGTAGATACACAGAAGTACCTTTGTCTTGTTATTATATTAAGCTATCCATCGATATACACAATTTGTCTAGAGTAACATGAAAAGAGTTTTCTCTCTACAATACCATAAATAATTGTTCTTGTCTATTCGTTGCAATTTTCTTTAGATGCTCAACGAGCATGGACCTACAATGAGATAAACTGTATATAGTTAGTCAATCTTTATGTAAGAATGCTCACATGAGAAAGTACATCTGTCAGTACGCATGCAGTGTAGTATCAGAAATTCTTAATGCAATTAAAATGTACAAGTCTCGGTAGCTATGTAATATGTATATTTATATGTGATTCAAAATACTAATATATATATATGCGTGTTAGATTAACACCAAAATTAATTTTATTGCCGATGTACTCTTTTATTTTTACTCTATTAATAATAATTGAACTCAACTTTTACCAAAATTATATATTATCTCAATAAATTATGAAGTAATACCTAGAAAGAATAAAAAGTAAATCTACTTAAACTAGAAACTCTATTTACAAGTAAATATGAATATCAGAAACGATAAGTAAGGGGTCACCCGACTAGACTAAAAATTTACAAATTACTATGTTAAGTTTTCAAAGTAATAAAAAATAAAAAGCTTAGCTTGAGTAATTTATCGATAAAAGCAATGAAAAATGGATGACAGATTCATAGATGATTGAAAAAAAATGAAGAATATGGCTGAATCAGAAGAGTAATATTTGTCATAATTTAAAATTTTAAAAATTAAAATTCATTAGAAAGAAGTAATATATTTGGAGATTCATAACATAATCGTTTACGAGATACATAGATAGAGACTTAGATGTAACTCTAATAATGGAGAAATATTCTTATTTACCAATATGAGAATAGTTAAGATGAAGGATGTTAGATAATCCATCTTCAAGTCTATAAAAATACACTTTGAAAAACTGTTATATCATATTTTATACCTTAATAAGATACTTATTTACTGAATTCAAGGAAAAATAGATAAGAAAATATGTGAGATTGAGGAAAAATGTAAATTATTATAAGATCAATTAGTACAGTCTTTAAATCTAAAATGTATAATTTACAAATATATTAGATAAAATAATTATCATTATCACTTTATATTTTTATCAACACTAATGTAAATCAACTTTGTTTATTTACGTATATTTACTATAGTCATATTTCATCTCTCTTCATATAAAGAAGACTGCCCCTGAGCAAAATAAAGATATGTAGATACCTTATTTTTGTATCATACTCACGATACAAGTTCTCGTCTAATAATCGATGATTATAAACTCTTTCCTGAGACATTACACGCTATTCACGCACCTAGTTATAGTGTTTTCCGCTTCTGGTAGCGGACTTAGCGAGAGAGAGAACTATAGCGGACCTATAAGATGCCTCGCTCTGTTGAATGTCTCTTAGTGTACAACTCTGTATATTCAGTTTAAGAGATTTATAATAAATTTATCATACTATATATTTATTTTATATTACTTTAATTTATTTTTTATAATTATATTTATCAATAACTACTTTCTCTAAATATATTCTTTGTGAATATATTTATGAGATTAGTTTATATTTATTATTTATTGAGGCGACACATATTATGCTAGAATTAGATTAAGGTTTTAAATTAACATAATTATGATTTTTTGTACACCTAGATATATTTATATATAATTACTTGTATAACATTAAAATTATAAAATTAGAAACTTTGAGATATCTAATTCTTCAGTCCTACAAAAATTATAGAGAATTTGTTCAAACAATCTCCTTAGAATACCAATATTCTAGTCTTTAACGACTGAGTTTCTAATAAGATGAAACAAGGTAATGAATATGTTACCTTTAATATAATACATAATTCACTCTCTATACAATAACTGAAATATATTTTATCATCATAGTTCAATTATCTCCTACATATATTATATATATATAAGTAAATATTTATTTATATATATAGTACAAATTTATTCTCAACTTTATTCTTATAAGGATATTTGAGAAAATGCTATGAGTCCGGGACATAATCTCCACGACAGAGTAATAGTGAACGAGCAGTAAGCTAAAATATGGTATCACAATCTTTCGTATCACAGACTTCAAATTAATCATATAAACTAAAAAATAATATGCATCTATACACACACTAGTTCTATAAAAACTCATATTTTTTTTCTCATTCTACACTTTTCGAAAAGATTTCTAACCATGATCATTGTTATACACGATAGTTGATAATGAATAATAGGACGGGAGGTGAGCGCACTTATCGCGAGAGATACTCTCAGCGTCACAACACGATTGTATACTTGTATCGACGCGCCCGTTGTACGCCAGTGATTTTACATTACTATCTCTTATATAAATAATATACAATTTGCGATATTATTTATTTTTTCACATATTCTTATCAAATATAAAATAGTGGTGTTTTATAAAATACAATATAATTTTCACTCTTCTTACATCTCTATTGAAAATCTTTACAAGAATATGCTATCACTAATTTACTTACTAATAATTTTTAATTTATATATATAATATATATATTAATATATCATATATTAATATAATATATATATAATATTTATATATTAATAATATATAAATATAGTATATAATAAATATATATATAATAATATAATATATATATATATTATATATTTCATATATATATTATATATAATATATATATATATATATATAATATGATATTGCAGAATAACTAGTTACAGTTTCTTAAGGCGGTCTTTTGAATTATAATCAACTTTAATTCGGCGTTCCTGTACTATAAGTTTCAACACCCCTGGTTTAGACTCTCTTTGTCGACTTCCAACTAAATTCATCTTTTCTCTTTGCTTATCCATTAAATAATCTTCAATTATTCAAATAATAAATTCTTCTTCTTCTTCTTCTTCTTCTTCTTCTTCTTCTTCTTTTATTCAAAGCCAAAAGACTTATAATGTTCCTTTCCACTTCAACTTGACCTCTCTATCTTTTGCGGCGCGATGTTTGGTGCTTTTATCTCTTTTCTATAGGTACGCAGGCGGCAAGAAAGCTCGCGGAACTTGTAACTCGCGTCCACCACTTTTACGGCGCCGCATAGCACAAGGGGTGCTGTGTCTGCGCATGAGTTTTGTGTGGATATTGGTAACTCCAGGCTAGTACGCTGCGGTGCTTCCTTCTTTCCTGCCACCTCTGTTCTGTGGAATTCTCTTCCATCTTCTGTGTTTTCCTGCTGAATTAAATCTCCCTACTCAAAGCTTGCGTTGTGCTTATCGCGTATCTGCTTAGTTTGGCGAGCTTCTGAGACGTTGGTAACACCCCTCCTTGAATAGGGCTCTGCCCGTGAGTGGTGGTGACAACTATAAAAAAAAAAAAATCTAAATTCCAAAATAGAAAACATTCTCACGTTTACTTCTTTCTCCGAAATCATCATCCATTTGGGTGATATCAACGTTCAGAACCGTAAATTCCTTTTCTCTAATTCTTGGAAATGCTTTTTATACTCTTAAATTCTTTCCATCTCTTTGTTCCTTCAATCACCTAATTATTTTCGCATTTTGTTTTATCTCTTCAAAATTTCAACCATCTGTGAGGAAATGATTTTGGCACTTTAGTGCTGCTAACTTGGGCCGCTTGCGGTCTTGAGGTCTTGCGGTCTTGCGGTCTTGAGGTCTTGAGGTCTTGAGGTCTTGCGGTCTTGCGGTGATGCCGCTTTGGTTTTCCTTGTTATGATAACTGTTTCGGAGTGTGGAAAAAAATTCTCTATGTGATTCTCTCTGTCATGGTTCATTCCATTCCATTTACTCTCTTAACGACTAAAACCAGTAAACATTGATTTAACTCTAGCTGCGTTTCCAGAAGCCCGACTGCAGCCCGGGTGGGCACACAGGCGCATATGCATCGTTTCCAGAGCCCGTTTGCGCACTTCTACGCACGTAAACGTCACAGTCGACGCCCATTTTAAATCTCGATTCGGGAAATATAATAAAGCCGGGCGGGCTGCGAAGGATAACTTTGTTTCAAACAAATTTCCTTTACAAAACATGTGTTGGAATGGCTTGCCAAAAGTTTTTTAATATTTTAGTTAACTTTTATATTAAGGATACTAAGTATATCGTATCATTTCATAAAATAGATACATGTAAGTAAAAGAGTATTGCTTACAATTGACAGCTGATCCGACGGGCGCGCTCGGCCGTTTCCAGGTACTCAAATTTCCTGTTCTCTGATTGGTTAATGTAATTTTTTTCAATTCGAAGCGTTTCCGAGCAGATTTTGCACACGGGCTGCACTCGGACTTCTGGAAACGCAGCTTATGTGTTCTCGTGTATTGGTCGCAGGTATGCTGTCTTCAGAAATTACCGTTGTCATCAAAACTCCAGAAACTCCTATTATTTATATTTCATACTGGAATACTGAAAACTTTGTTCTCTGTGACGCTAAAAATCTTTTATCCGTAGAAAATGCTATGATCTTTTTAGTTCTTGCTCTTCATGTCATGTAAATTCTGTCATTATGCAAACAATGTCAGTTTTTTCCTCTCTCGCTTCTTCTAGCGTCATCACTTCTGTCTTACCTTCTACTACAACTGAGCTCTTCATTCAAAACTTTGCTCTTAATTCAACCTTAAACGAATCCTGAGCTATTATTCCCCCTTCAAACTCATTTATAACTAATATTATAATTTATTCTAAAGATATTATTTCTGTTCTCTCTCTGAGCTTTTAATTCTGACTGTATTCCTGTGATTCTTAAAATTTGTTTTTTCGTGCTTGCACCCTGAATTAGTAAAGCAAATCATCTCTGCCAATACTCTT
>JABUQX010051796.1:55000-57309 GCA_015478945.1 Trachelipus rathkii
CATCAGCCTTTGATTTTATAAAAGTTTTTGATTTTTATTTCCACGTTCTAATATTTCAAATTTTATACATAAAAATTTAAGCTCCTTAAACCTAATCTTAGAAAACAGATTTACAAGAGAAGCAGATAGTATTTTATTTAGGTTTTTTAATAATATTATATATATATATATATATATATATATAATATATATTATATATATATAAATACTATATATATATATATATCTATATATATATATTATATTATTGTGTAAACATATATTATATATATATATATATATATATATATATATTATTATATATATATAAATATATATATATATATATATATATATTATATATATATATATATCTATATATATATATATATATCTATATTTCTGAAACGGACTTTTTCATAAGGTAAAGGCGTTTTGGCTGAACGCCTAAACCCTAGGCGTTGCGTCAGAGGGGATGAGCACCCCCCCCCTCCCGACGGTGGGCGCAACGCCTTTAGGGGTTTACCCCCTGACCAAACGCCTTTAACGTCTGAAAATCCGAATTATTTCTATGCTAGTTTTTTTTTCCGTGGTCATAATGAACCAAGACCATATATATATATTATATATATATATATAATATATATATATATATATATATATATATATATATATATATTATATATAACTATATAGTATATACTTCTTATATTTATATTATATATATATTATATTATTATATATATTATATATCTTAATATATTGAAGCGAGAAAAGAAGATACAAGTAAAGATGAATCAATGGGAAGTAGAAAAAAGATGAAGAAAAAAGAAACACAAGAAGAAGAAGAAGAAGAAGAAGAAGAAGAAGAAGAAGAAGAAGAAGAAGAAGAAGAAGAAGAAGAAGAAGAAGAAGAAGAAGAGGAGACGAATACACGCCTGCCCTCAATCGTTCTATAGTTATACACTGGGAGTAGTAGTGTAGTAATGTTGTAGTAGTAGGGAGTAGTAGTAGTAGTCAGTAGTAGTAGTGTAGTAGTAGTAGTGTAGTAGGTAGTAGTAGCAGTGACGGTGGTAGAATCATAGTGAAGGTTGACATGTGAACGGTATATGGGCAAAAGATAGCTAAAGAAGGAGAAGAATAGGGAAAAATACACACTGAACTCACTCGTATCACATAGTTTAAAAAGCTGGAGTAGTAGTATCGTAGTAGTAGTAGTAGTAGTGTAGTAGTGTAGAAACTTATTATTTTTAAATATATCACCCCTTGCTATTTCAGTCCTATTCATTTTATATTCGCACATTACTTGTTTTAAATTGTAACATTTAATAAAAGTTTTCAGCTATACAACGTCGAACCAACAAAAGCTAAGTTAAAACTAAGCTTATTTCGTTTCAGTGAATGTCATCCTCGCCTGTGATTGGTTCATTTCTTCCAATCACAGCAAAAAGATTTATCGTATTATGCTTGTATTATCTTATATCTTTAAACTTATTTAAATGATCATAAGTATTTAGTCTTTGGTCGTGTTATAAGTTTGCACTCTCTCTACCTACATCATGATCGTCCTAACACCATATATTAGCCATACAAGATATTATTCGTGGGTGATCAAGATCTCCAAGGACGCCAGTGTTTCGATTAATAATAAAGAAATTCTAATGGCTTTGAATATTTCACAGGATTTCATCACTCGACATATTCTATAGGCAAGCGTGTCTTTATGAGTGTAGAAGAATTACTTAGTATATGTAAACACGCTGAAGATTGGTCAATGAAGGTTTTAAACCAGCCTAAAACAGTCATTAGTAGAAACGATGGTAAACAGCTCACTTTAACTTTTTCCAAATATCTAAATACTTACAGTATGGAAATTAGAATATGGCGGATGTGTAGTGAAACGGGTGTATATGAACCTACATCTTACGGATTCTATATTAATGGTCTACCTCAGATAAAATATCTGTCAGAGGCGCGTAAGAAAATATTAAGGCATTTGAAGAAAACGGAAATACTGACTAATTATATCACTGTAGCGCGTTATACGCTGTATCTGGAATATTATACATTTAAAAAAATGTTAACAGACGATCATGAAACTATTATTAAGCAGTTCTTGGCTTCTATGGATGTGCAAAAATTTATTAGATCGTTTAGAGAACATTGGCGTGGATCTATTTACATCGATGATCCGGCCTCTAAACAGACTATGGTATCGGCTAGAGAACTTTTTACATATGTGCTAGGGGATGGTGTTGAGGAAGTGAAAAAATATTTGGGGGACAACAATATAAACGATTGGTATATTCGCGAAGATTTAGAGCGTTTAA
>JABUQX010051797.1:0-58707 GCA_015478945.1 Trachelipus rathkii
CGAAGATAAATGGGACTATGATATCTAGGAAATACACATAATCATAAGATTGAGCTTTATAGTATCGCTACGATAAGATGTAGGCAATGTTATGGAGAGATAGAGAGGAGGAATAGTGAATTCATCATGAAGTAGAGAAGGTTAGATTGTTGGGGATGGCGGAGATGAGGATGAGGGGTTTCTGAAATGTGAGGGTAAAGAACTGGGGAGGTATATTCTGATTATACCATGGGTCGAGACTCAGAGGAATAGGTAATACATGCATTTGGAGAATGAGTAGGAGGGCCGAGAGACTATCAACTATGTAATCATCAGTTTACGGGGTGAAAAGTATTATAAAACACGATGTATGAAATATCGATGTGTGTGTTGAAAATCATGGCAGAGGAAAATAAAATTGAATATTTCAAGTAATAACGCGTACCACAACAACGCAGCGACAATGCGGAAGAAGGAAAAATAGATTAATGGAGAGTGATCATGGTAGGAAGAGGTGGGATCAGGGGGAGGATAAGGAGAAAGAAAGTGCGGCATAGGAAGTAGATTGTTAATGCCCCGAGGTGGGAAAGGATTATTAGTTGGAGAGGTGAGAGAGAGTCTGTTGGGTGTGTGGGGGAAGAGACAAGGAGGACACTGGTAAAGGGGAGAGATTGATAGATTATTGTATGAGGATTGATCTCCTTTATTTATTGTAAGGGCCTTTGTTATTAATAGCTCAGGGTAGTCCGCACATTCGTCATACGAGATATAGATGGAACCAAACAACCTAACAATTTGATCAAAAATCAGAATTAATCAGACTATTATGATAGTATCAGATTAAGATGAATTGATAAGCAAATGTAAGGTGGATACCAGGGTATAGGTCTATGGACTGCAGATTATATAGTATTGGTGGTCGGCAGATCTCGAGATGCAGAGGCGAAAGTACTGTTAAGGAACTAAAGATACAGTAGATACAAAGGTTGAACAGGAGGAGAGAGAAAGGTTAGACAACAGACAAAATGCAAGAAAACACCTTGAGAAGCGGAGTGGACAATAGATGAGAGATATGCATTTAGATTGTAAAGTGGTGTAAGAGTTCGCAGGGAAACGCGGATTAATAGGTGGGTTAGGATTAGGAAACTAGAAAAAGACAAACACCAGGGTGGAATGAATAAGTGAAAGATGCAATCAGGAAGAAAATGAGAAAATGGTTTGGAAGAGAAAGATAAACGGGAGAGCGAGAGAGGATATGTAACAAGCAAAGAAATGAAGCCAGAGAAGATTCACAAAGGTAGGGCGTAAGTAAAAGGAGAAAACGGACGATAGATGATAGGCAGAATTAACGAGAGATGTAATTGAGGGGAAAGAAAAAGCTGTTTAAGATGGCTAAAGCATAAATATAGAAAACCGAAGAATAAAATCAGAAACATACTGGTAAAACGGAGAGATACTGGTGAAACCGGAAGAAAGGAATAAAAGAGTGGACTGCGGTACACATATGAGAAGACTTGTTGTAACACGTAGATATTCGGTAGTCACAAGATTTAGATTGAGTTGGGACAGGGGGGGAAGCGGAGGAGGAGAGAAGAGAGAGAGGAGGAAGAGGTGACTCACAATGCGGAAAAATATTGAGGAGGGCTATTAAAAAGAATAAAGAAGGGGCAATGTGCCAGGAGAGATGGAAGCTGGGGGATGTAAGTTGGTGAGGAGGGAGGAGATTGAAGTTGAAGGAAGATGAGTTTTATTAACCTGTGTTAACTCATTTCGTTGGCGAGATGCGGAAACCAGTACCTAGAGGATGTGGGAAAGCTATAGTAAATAGTCAATATACAAAGGTAAAGGAAGATTCTGGCAAGCAACTGTGAGACAACTGCAGAGGAATTTCCATTATGAACCACCTGGGCAAAAATCTACGGAAAGAATATTGGTGAGTAAAGTTGAGAGGTTGATTGTTGAGGATGCCGTGAGACTGTGGAGAACCGCTTTACGGGTTAAAGAGAGAGAGGAACTGACTGATCTTCATGTTTACACCTAAGACTTGGTTTATGGGAGATGTTATAGTGAATTAGGGTCGTCAAGAATTTTTATGTTGCGTTTATTAATCTGCCAAAAGGCTTTGAGAGTGATTGTGGAGTGGCTCAGAGATCTCCGGGGAAGAACAGAACGGGTATAGAAGAGGAAGAGGAACGACAGATCTTATGTTTACACTAAGACTGGTTATGGAGAAGATGTTAGAAAAACGTCAAGAATTTTTATGTTGCGTTTATTAATCTGCAAAAGGCTTTTCGATTCTGTACACAGGGAGAGTCATGGAGAGTCATGGAAGAATATTATGTAGTGAGTTGGTAGACTGAGGAAAGCATAAATGAGTATTCTACGAAGAGAATGTAGTGGTGAGAGAACAAGGATAGTGTGAAAACGATATATAGGTTTGAAGTAAGAATGATGAGTATAGGTCAGATGGGGTTGAGTAGATGATATAGAGATATAGATATATATACATCACTCTCACTCACTTGATGAACGTAATTAGTGAAGGAGAGTTATTAGAGTTATTGAGGAGATAATAATGCAGAGGGCTGACGACCGCTTATATGCATGTTGGGAGTAGAGGAGGAGGGGGAAGATACGGGAGGTGGTGGGTTGTTTGCTTCGGGAGAATGTTGGTCATGAGCAGAAGAGGTTGGTATACTCCAAATGTATATATAAGAAGAACCTCGGGAGAGAGAATCCACCGATGAAACTATAAGATATATATAGATATATTGTATTTCTGGATGCGATGTAAATTAGATCGTGATATACTTGGTGATGCGGTAAAGGATCTGGCATGAGTAGAGCATATATGAACGGATTGATGGTGGTGGAAGAGGACGCCTGAAGAGAGGTTGGATGTTCCTCTTCGTATTATTTTGTAGTTGTCATGTGAATAAATTTGACTATTCAAACTCATAAGGGAGGGGTAGGACTCGGTGAGAGAGAGAGAGTTAACTAGATAGAACATGGAAAAAAATAATGGACAATCTTTGAACGCACATTTCCGCAGACAATTACATCAATGTGGGTACAATAAGGATGTTCGGAATGGAGGTTAAAAATAACGGTAATCCTCTATCGGAAGTATAATTGACTCCAGGACGCTTGCTGTATTGAAAATGAAACTGGAACTACCTACGCAGAAGGGAAGAGATAGAATTACAAGCGGTAGAAATTGAGGGCTTCTGAGAGCAATGATGGAAAGACAACAAAAAGAGACAGAATAAGGAACGAAGTGACCAGAGAAACTGTAGGAGTGAAGATTATACTTAAGAATTGGATGTGGGAAGATTGAAATGGTGGGGACATCTGGAAAGAATAACCACGATAAGAATGCAGAAAAAGAAGATGGGAATGGACACACCATGGGCGGAGGGAAGAAGAACGAGAGGTAGACCGAAGAAAAGATTGACCGAATCGGTGGAGGATTTCTCTTAAAAAGGGATGCCAGCTAGCGAGACAATGCGATGGTTGAGAGAAAGAACTGTGGTAACCATATTCAGCTTTAAAAACCTATATAAATTAGGAATTCCTTTTATCCACTGACAGGATCTTCATTAAGAAGAAGAGAGGAAGGAGAAAGAAGGATAATTTTAAAATTTTATTTTTTAATTATATATATATATATATCTATAGTATTATATATAATATATATACTTATATAACTATTATATATATATAGTATATAGTATATATTAATATATAATTATATACTAGTAATATATTTTATATTTGTATTTATTTTAGTATTATTTTTTTTTATTTTATATATATTTTACTATATTAATATAATATTATTTTTATTATAAAATAATATTTTAAAGTTTCATATTTCTCTTAGCTTTTTGTTTCAGGCTTTTCGAATGCAGAATTTCAAAGAAGTATCTGTTCATTCTCATTTCACCCTGCCAATCTCTCTCTCTCTCTCTTCCTGTTCTCGCCTCCTCCAGGTCTCTCTCGTCGTGTGGTCTCCAATATCTTCACAACCTATCTCTCGTTCTTTTCTCTTCTTCGCGAGTGAATTTCTAATACACTGACAACGAAACATGTGCAGAAATAGATAGTAAAAAATATTTGTTTATATGTTTGACCTTCACACTCTTACATGTACATATCTTGTATCTTGTCTGCGTGCCTTGTACTACATAAAATTTATTTTCTCTCGTAACGCGATAAAAGTAAATATAGTGCATCTGCCGTTTCTGCCTACTGTGGCGCCGTTTTTCAAAACGAGGGCAGCCGGTGATGTGTAGAACCCCATGGGCGGTAAGAGCAGAGGGGGAACTTGGTCTCTCCCCTACATGTGGCCTGGACATAAAATACTGGATAAAACTGAATCCTAATTCGGAAGAAATGTTTGCCAAGAATTCGCGACGTTTTCAAGGCGCTTATTTATATTTATGTAGATAACAAAATCTGAAAAAAGATACTTATCAATTTACGTTATTAGTCTTGAATATAAATTAACTAAATTCTTAAGAAACGGTAAATAACATACAGTTTTTTTTTAATAGTTTTTATGTGTTTTTTTTCGTTTTTCAATATTGGCTTGATGTCAACTAGCTGTGTGCTTTTTATATAGCTATAGCTTCTTCAGACAGTATTTCTCCGCTGGAAAACTCTCAGTGATGTCGATAGCTTTTAGCGCTGATATATATATTAAGTAATATATATTTTCTTATTGATAATATATATATATATATATATTAAGTACTTATGTTTTTATAGTATATTTTTATATATATAAAAAGTAGATTATCTTTTATATATATTATATATAAAGTAGATATTAGTATAAAAGTATACATATATTCACTCAACCTTTGCCCCCCCCCCTAAATGAAATCCTGCCTACGCCCATGGTAGACCCTCATTGTTTTTTCTGTAATTTTATTATTTGTATGGTCCCAGGGACATCCTTTCCCTTTAACAGATTGAACTGCAATTTTAGACAGAATATTTTTCCTTAAGATGGAACCAAAAAGTGAGGTAGCACTAAAAAAGAGTCACTAAACAATTTTCACCAAGAGTAATTAAGAACCACCCTAATATATATATAGTTAGATAAATATGTATTAAATATAAAAATTGTGTTATCAAGTAATAAAAATGATTAAAAATAATAAATAATGAAATAAAATATGTTTTATTGTAGGTCTGGCAGGCAAGTTTCTTACGACCTTGAATGAAGTTACGCATTTTTTTTTCGTCAAGCTTTGTAATATTTATTACAGTACAATGTGTTGTCGTATTTTGAATTCTTAAAAAAAATGTTATTAGACAGTATTTATGAAATATGTGGTAATGAGAATGAGTTATTAGCTTTTTTACATTTCAATTTAATATTAACTAAAAAAAAGTGTAGCAAATGTAAAAAAAAACTGAAGTATTATAAGAAACTTTTTTTTTAGATAAGTAAAAATGTGGGAAAAAAAAATATTGTTAATGACTACTACTGTTGTGTTATTGGAGTATATAACCGTTCTCACTCATAGGATTATTCGAAGGATTTAAAATTAATTGTTCTTTTTTATTAAATAGATAGTATAGTTAGCCAAATATCATTCTGGTCCCATGCTAAAGGGTATTTTGACAACACGCTATACTGTTTGTTATAGATTGGTATACTTTTTGTAAGAAGAAGTTTGTGTGATAGAAAATATTAGATTCCGAGAAAAAAAATTGGGGGACGCAAAATAAAGTGGTGAGATCAAAAAGAGCGAGTACTGTGTTTGGGAACAAGAAATTCAACACACACTATAAAGGTGACAGGTTGAAAAAGAAAGTGAGGTTGTGTTGGAGGAATGAAAGAAGCGAAGAAGTAATTAGTGGTTTCTTTGTCCCGGTGTTGAATCGTATTAGTAAAACGCTACGAAAAATTCTCGAAGAATACATTGAAAAGGGAACGCTAGTAATAACCGATGAATGGAAAGGGATATAAAAACTTAAATGATCTAGACCTACAGAATTTAACTGTAAACCAATATTTCATTAGGTTTTTAAATTTTTGTGGTAACGCACAACAAACAGGAGCTCATACTACGACAATAGAAAGAACCTGGTCCAACAGGGTACTAAAAAAACAGTCACTAACAATTTTCACCAAGAGTATTAAGAACCAACCGGACTATCATATCATATATAATATATATAGATATATATATATATATATATAATATATATATATAATATATATATATATATATATCTATATTATACTTATAGTATATATAATATTGTTAACTGGTGAAGGTGCATAAAAGGGGAAAATTAGGACTTTTTCAAAAAAGTTTATTTAAATTAAAGTTAGAATAAATAATGTATTGCAAAATATAAAAATTGTGTTATCGAGTAATACAAATGATATAAAAATAATAAATAATGAAATAAATATGTTTTTAATGGGAAAAGTGTCCCAAGTTTCTTACGACTTGAAATGAAGTTACCATTTTTTTTTTCATCTATGTAAATATTTATTATTTAATTATTGTAATATTTTCTTAATGCAGATGAATAAGCGGACCAGCTATATATAGTAGGTATATATATATATAGTATATATATATCACATATGATAGATTATATATATTATATTATATATATATTATATATATAAATATATTATATTTATATAAGGTTTCGTTTTTTTGTTTTAAGTAAAAAAAAAAAACAAATCATATGCTTGTTAGTATTTCAAAATCCTTTTAGATAAATTACAAAATAATGATAATGAAAAATTTTAAAACTCGTTAAAAATTAATATAAAGTAAACAATAACGTATATTTTGAAAGAGAAGAAAATGATTTGCTTTTTCAGCACGTAAAATGTCGAAAGAATTTAATGTAGCGGGAAACAAATAATGCCTATGTATGCGTGTACAATATGTCGATCTCTAATTGATTTATTTTTTCCATCATATTTTGATGTTTGTGATTATGAAGCCCTTCTTCCCATGAAAAAATTTGAAATCGTATATTATTACTAGAGACCAAGTGATTCCTAGAAAGTAATAATATTATATTCAATAGTTTACACTTTCTCTACAACATCATGATTTATTGTTAGTGCCGGCTATATGATATATGTTTCATACTTTTTTAAACATAAAATTAATAATAATATCTAGTAATATATTTGTATAAATATGATGATATATAGAATAATTTGTAAAATAATTATATATATAAATATATTTTTTCTAACTTAACATTATATATATATGTATATACTCGATCTAATCACATTTAATAATCGTCGATCCGCACATAGTTTTTAGCGATTTTAAGGGTTTAGTCCCTTCTGCCTCATGTTATGATAAGAATTTTTTAAGTTCACAAGAGGCAAAGATTTACTCTTTCGTTTTTATACATAAACAAAACCTATTCATAACCTGCACATAAGTACCGTGTCCTTACGGGGAATCGAGACAACGCTAGTATGGAAATGATGATGCCGTAAACCCCAAAACTTAAAATAGAATGGATGCAAGATAGCCATCTTAATGTATGATTTATTTTCGACCTAAAAAGTAGTGGGTTATATTATAATCTTTTTTATACTTTGATAATTATTTTTTTGTATACTAAAAAAAAAAAATTACTATTTTATAATTATTCAAATAATAAAAAAAATTTTTTTATTGAAAATTTGATTTACCAATTAAACAAATCCAAAACTATAATGCATATACAAACAAAGAAGTTAAGTAAATAAAAACTGTGCATCCCTTCCGATTAAAACATATGCCCATAGTAAATTTCATTTACTTCGCACGAACAGAAAAAAATTATTCGACAAAATAAAATTTTATATCGCATGATATTATATAAAACTCACACATAAAAAAAATAAGTTGGAGATTTTGAGTATATAATTTTGTGTAACAACGGACCTGAGGCACAAATGAACAAAAAAAACTTCGAAAAAACTAAAATCTATATAACTGCCTAGACTTCCACTTTGTAAGGTAATAAAACCCCATCTATGCCCACTAAATTAATCAGAGATTTGCTAAGTCGCATTTTTGAAAGAGATTAAATATGTTTGGTAAAGACTTTGGAGTTTACGGAAAAATGTCCAAATGGAACATGGACGCTATTTTGGAAAATTGGAAAATTCTGTCCGCTTAAGGAAAAGATGACTACAGGACAGAAAAATAAACGCGAAAACAACGTTATTCAAACGGATGAGCAACAATACAGAAAGGACTACATAGATAAACTTAGCGTGTTATAGATCACCATATATGGAAAAGCACCAAAATTTAGAACTGTAATGAAAAATGTGTTTAAATTATCGTGGTGACTTGCTCATTATAACAGACAGTTACTGGGACAATACGTATGTATACTGTATTTTAAGGCGACCATGCGAGTAAGTGTCGTACCACATAATATGGTAGCGGTCAGTGGCGTGAAGCCAACATTTTCAATATCTTGCTCTAATAATCGCTACACATTCAATTATGCAGAGAAATTTATTTCGCATACCGTATGTTTTATTGATACTCTATAAAAGTCAAATCAAACTGTAGTCTATTTGTCTTGACTCTCTAGATAACGATTTGTATATATATTAGTATTTTTGTTAATCGCTTTTTGTGCGCTCTTGATAAATGTCCATATGTCTAGCTTCACCTGAGCTTGTTTACTTTTCATTTTGATAACTAACCAACTCTTTAAAAATGGAGACATTTTTGTGATAACTTCTCAGAATTCTATTTTTGTCCACCGCAAAGTGGTACTTTGCCAATACTTGAGAAATGAATGAGAGCGCAAGAGTGAGATGGCGTTTGCATTCCTATCCATTAGTCACAGTTTAGTAATGTTGGATGTTGTCGCTAGAATACGGAATGTCTTATTTTGAGGTCTCTCGATGCTCAGCAGCAGTTGGCTCCAAGTTTCGCAAATCTCAACTTACCACTCATGTGTGTGTTCTATTGGTATTTTAAGAATGCAAAAGAGAAGATATGGACGGGGCCCGAGGTTCAATATGTTTCGTTTTCTCGTTACGTCTAAGGATTAATTGTATCGGGTGCAGGAGAGTGGAAATAGAGAAAGCTTTGTATTCGAGGGCATATGATGTATCGGAAAGGGATGACTGCTATTTTTTTCTTATATAGGATAACATGTGATACATGTTAAGATTTAGTTATGTCAAGTGGCTTTGCTTATTGGAATCAATTAAAAAAAGAAAAAAAATTGAAATTTAATTTTTTTTGTTATTGTGAAGTGGTTCTGAGTATACAAAAGAGATCTGATCACCACATAATCAACAGTAAAAATATAGTATCTGCACCATATTGAGAGACTAATATGACTAGGAGGTCCGCATGTAAATTTTGTATGTTTAACGCTAAGATATGAGTAGATAAATATATATATAATTTATCAATTTTCCATCTCCTAACTATATATCAAACACAATCGAGAATGTGTTTATGAATAAAGTGTAGATGAAATAATTTTGATATAATATTTCTTTCTATATTACTTTTGTTCCGAGTTAAAAAATTATTCAACATATTATATACATGGGATTTCTAATAAGTCGGTTCTGATGTAGATGCACGGTTGCTGTTTTGATTACTATGAGTGATGTATGTTTTTTTGTATTATCTCTAAAATTGTAAATTTACGATTGCAAAAGAATTATTCAAATAAAAAATTTTTTTGAACAGTTTTATAAAAATAACAAAATATACCAAAAAAAATTAAATTACATATAAGAATAGACATTAGTGTATGTTAAGCATGAAAGAGAAAAATGACTAGAACTCTATTTCCTGGGTTGGACATACGCATACGTTGAATTTCCAAAGTACTTACTCTCTTCAGGACTATAAATATCTTGCATATCCTTTGTATTCTTTTTCATAACACATCCAAAATTAACGAAAAAAGTGAGGTTTACGAGCATAATTGACCATGCGGAGTCAATCACAGAAACTTGAATATAAATCTGTATAAAATAAAACAACAATGAAAATGACCTATATCTCTAGGAGAGGTACTTCCAGAGGCCACAGAGTTGTCAAACAGATCGTTCTACTGAATTTATGGTCATTTCGATAATATAAATAATCCCGAAAATAGTATAATAGACATACAAATTGATTTAAATTTCAAGTGAAAAAATTTGTTTAAATATCTGAGAAGAAGAGTCGATCGGTCTACATGGACCAACAGAAATATAGCACTCACGACGCAATAAACAAGCATGCATTGACAGCGGCTAAAAAAACGCAGCTTAACAAGTTGTATCGGGTAAATATAAGATATCACGGATTACCGAATGATCTCGAGTCTAAGTATAATTCGAAAACTTCACGTTATGTCATTATAAGCGAAGGAAGATCAATATTAGGGTGCTAATAACTGAAATTCTTCCACGAAATGTACTCTCCCTGTAGGACTATTGTAGACGTAGATGTTAATTATGTTTTAAATCATTGTGATATTCAAGACCATGGAAAAAAGGTAGTCCCTCTCTGGCTGTTGCCATACGTACAGGGACGAGAAAATCTCAAAAAGTGATGAAGAGCAGAGAGTGCAGGATAAGAGAACCGACGTGCAGCAGAAACACTTCAGAGAGATATAAAAACATGTGACGCGAGCATATAATGTTTCAGAAAGACTTGGTTTGCTCCGTAAGAATAATCGTAAATAATTCTGGCTCCAAAAAATGTAGCATATATAGGCAAATAGATATACAAATTAGAGGAAATACATAATAGTCTCTACCATAGAAGCTCAAAATCGAATGGCGTATTGGAGTAAACAAGACTGGGGGCTCCACCGTCTCGAAGCGGAAGAAAAAATTTAGCACTTCCAGTCGAATGAACGGCGAGTGCTGGATAGAGTTGGAAAGTAAGATCAGAGAGCGGATATGGATGTGTAGCTAAAGGCAGCGGAGATAAGGTTTAGTACTTTAAATAAGATTTCGCCAAACCATAACGTTTGAAAAATATTCAAAAGGCTTTATAGATAACAAAAGTTAGAGAAATATCATGAAGAGTATTTGATGGTATGGCTGAAGTTTTCATATTCTTGTCTTATAGAATATGGTAATTATATGTTGAGGGAAGCTGCCCTTTTTGTGAAAGTTAGTTTGCTGATTGGGAGTATTATTGTATGTTTCAAATTTGCTTAAATTTTCAATTATGTCAGTTGTTATTATAACAAGAGAGTTTTTTCTATTTCATTGGGATGACCTTCAAGAATTGACCTGTTGTTTAGAACTATCAATTGAGGATTTATTTGAATGAAACGCCTCTTTTCGAGAAGGAGGACAATCGGAAAGAGTGTTTTTATTTTATTAAAAATTTAGATGAGATGATGGTGTTGACTCCGTTTCATCATTTCATAGAGATTTTTAGATTATTGGTTAGGTATCACGAAATAAAATTGCAATTTAAATACTTAGTTTGGAATACTATATTACAAGAGATATGAATATAATAATGAAGAATTATTATTATTATTATTATTATTATTATTATTATTATTATTATTATTATTATTATTTATTATTATTATTATTATTATTATTATTATTATTATTATTATTATTATTATTATTATTATTATTATTATTATTATTATTATTATTATTATATTATTATTATTATTATTATTATTATTATTGCAATTGTCATTATTGAAATTAAGAAAATCTGACCATTCTTCTGATGAATTTTCAACTTCTATCCATGCCAGGACACAAGGGTCTAGAAAAAAGTCTACATCATAGTACACGATTGGAATTTCGCTCTTATTAATATTTGCTTCCTTAGCAACGAGACCAGTAATATACACATCGTCTATCCGGAGAAACTTTGTCTTAGAGATACTGTTGAGAAGTTTTTGAATTACAGGCGAGGTAGTAAACCAGAAGGCCCCAACGCAATATGGTGAATAGTATTTACAAGGGTATTCTGTCTCATTAACTTTCCACTTGCCTTCACGTTTTACTTCGCTGTTGAAGAGTATTCGGCAAAATATTTTATCTGTTCTATTATCATATTTTTCTAAACCATCTAAGAACCTGAAGAAATAATTAACATCCACAAGAATGTCATCATCTGCATTAATGACCCATTGGACAGAGGCACAATTTTTGGTTATCCAGTAAAAGGCATTCAGAGATTTGTAAACCAAAAGCATGTATTTATCTGTAAAGTTTCCTTGCACAATGTCACCGTATATAATGGATTCATTCTCTATAATTTTTTCTTCCTTCTCATTTTTAGCACGACCAACAAAAAACAAAGTTTCAAGCCCGGGAGAAACATTACCCCAAGTAGATCGAGTCATGCTCCGTTTTTTCACGTCACTAATAACAGAATGAACATAGGCAAGAACCCTCAGATTAGGCCTATCCTTACAGAATGACTTTTCTTCAATAATAAACGATGTTGGAACAACTGCTTCAGAATTTGTTGCAGCTTCTTCGTCAGAAGATGGTATTCCATTTATCTATCCAAGAATATATATATATATATATATATTATAGTATATTACATTATACTATATATAATCATATATTTATATATATTATATCTATATATTATTATATATAAATATATTTATACTATATATTATATATATATATATATATATCGTATATATATATATATATATATATATACTATATATATTATATATTATATATATATATATATTATATATATTATATATATATCTATATAATATATTATATATATATATATATATAATATATATATATACTCCAGGAGCGAAAATCACTATACTCCGTGCTGCTCGTGCTTAGGCACGAGTTAACATTATGAAACGATCGATCTTTACAAATTTCATATTGTTACGATAAAATTCTCCTATTTTTTTGAGAAACTAAATCAAATGAAATGCAAATATTAACAGAATAAATATAAAGATTATGTAAATTAAAACAAAAGGTGTAAGAGTCATCGAGTTTATAAAATAATATTTTTAATCCATTAGAAAAGGTGACTGTTTTCATATGCTCAAATGATAGCGGAGAATTGTGCGTGTGTGATATTTTAGAGTAAAAATCGTTAATATTGTTGTCTTTGGCATCCCTTAGTAACACTTTTTTTTGTAAAATAGATAATGATTATGTTATTCATGGTTTTGTTTAAATTTATTATATTATAATATATACATATTATATTTTATATAAATTATACAATATATATCAAATATAATACTAAGCTATATATATATAATATATATATATATAGAGAGAGAGAGAGAGAGAGAGAGAGAGAGAGAGAAAGAGAGCCCGATTGGTAAAAATACTGAATCGCAGCTGACATATATTATATAATATATACCCTATATATATTATATATATTTTATATTATATACTATAATATATATATATATTATATATATATAATATATAATATTATACCTATATAGAAAGAGAGCAGGAGAGAGAGAGAGAGAGAGAGAGAGAGAGAAGAGAAGAGAGAGCGGAGAGAGAGAGAGGAGAGAGTGAGATGGAGAGCTGGAGAGAGAGAGTCCAAGTGGTGAAGTTGTACTGGAGGATCGCAGTGACATACTATATATATAATATATATATACTATATATTATGTATATATTTATATTAGTATTAATATATATATAATAGTATATATATATATATATATAATATATAATATATTATATAGTATATATATATATATATATATTATATATCAGCAGCGACTCCAGTAACTTTTTTACTACTCCTGCTCCTCTCTCTCTCTCTCTCTTCTCTCGGTCTCTCATATATATGATATTATAATATATAGTATTATATATATACTATTATTATATATATGTATATAAGCTATATAATTGATATATAATATATATATGATATATATATTATATTATAGTATATATATATACTTGATAAACTTTTAAAAATAAACTAAAATAGTCTCTCCTATTTATACTTAAAGAGAATAACACATCAAATAACAACAAAACAGATGCACAATTTATAGAGTAAATTCTCACGTACGCAATTCTCCGCTATTCGATTTGGGCACGAATTATCTCATTTTTAAAGTTTCTAATAGAATTAGCAATTATGTAATATGCAGTTTATTTTCGTTTCAATTTTATATAAACTAATAATTATAATTATTATGTATATATTAATGCCTTTAGCAATTTCTTTCCAAAAAAATAAAGAGAATTTTTAATATTTCAATCTTGATATTTTGTAAAGGCGGAGACCGTTTCTATAATAATGTTAACTCGTGCTAAGATAGAGTAGCCACGAGTATAGGAGTCGCCTCATATTATATATAATATATATATAATTATATTATATATATATACTAATCATTATTAATATAACTATATATATAATTATATTACATGCCCTTGTGTCCCCAAGATTTATTCTCACAAATATTAAAAGGGGGTTAGGACTCAGAACATATAATTAAGTCAAACTACAATTATAGGATCATGATATAATATATAATATATATATTATTTAACTATAATATATATATATATATATATTATATAATAATATGTATAGTTCTATATATATATATATATATATATATATATATATATATTATCTAAATATAAGTAGTATATATAGGACTTTCGCTTTAAAAAAGGATGGTTAACGCGATATATATCGAACGAGCGATGTAATTAAGAGTTTTTTTTTTTGCGATTATTTCAAGGCAATATGAGTCAAAGTTGCCAATAATTTTTTTTATTTTTTTAAAACTAAAGGAATAACCAAGATTAAATCGCCAAGATGTCAAAGAGTCAAGGTCTCTCGGCCTCAAGCGGGGGACGAAACGGGGGGACTTCGTGTCCCCCCTCTGTCACCGTCGGCTCGAGCCCTTAAGTAAAATAAATAAAAAAAAAATGAATGAACTAAAAATTAACATAAATTAACATGATATAAAAAAAGCAACATGTGACAACTTTTTCTCTTCTTCTATTGGAGTTTAAAGTTAACACCGTCACAGTGTTTATGGTTAGACGATTGAGGGTTCACGATTTGTTCGATGGAATGGTAACATTTTTTAATGTAACTTCCCTTTAAAGGGAAAAGTGCCCTTATATATTAGCTCTATCTAATATATATAGTATATATTATATTATATAATATATATATATAGCTATGATATGTATTATATATATACTATAATGAAATCTGAACAATATATAAAAATAATATCCGGCTCCACCTCAGCCAAATTCTGTTTTTCTTACAATTTTAAAAGTGGGCTAGGAATCAGAACTTATGAGTAGTCAAACTAAAATTCTAGATCTTATATAATACTAATAGGTATATATATAGTAATATGAATATTATATATTATATATATAATTTATTTTATTGTCATTTATATTATATATATATATATATTATAATATATATAATATAATATATATGAAATCTGGCAATAAAATAATATTCGGCATCTGCTCAGTCAAATTTTGTTTTTCTCACGAGTGTTAAAAATGAGCTTGGCCTCAGAAGTTCAGAACATATAATTAAGTCAAAAAGTACGGAGCTTAAACGCAACGAAGTTAAATCTTTTCTAGAAATGAGGATCTATACAACGTGGGCGACAAGAAGGGTTTAATATATTTCCAATTGATAAAGAATCTAGTGAAGAGATTAATTTATTTTTAAATAATAAAAATCATAATTTTTACTAAAGATTTTGCTTGAACGTAAAACACGTGTCCTTGGTGAGCCCTAGGTCGGGATTCGATTTTCTTAATATATTTCGTAGGCTGAATTTTAGGATTACATTTATAATTTAACTGTTTAGATAACAAAAGTCATTTAAAATCATTTAAAAAAAAAAAAAAAAAAAAAACCTTAGAAGTTTTATAACCTGCATATGATCAGTTGCTTAATATGGAGTTTCCTATATACTATATATATATAATATATATTATATATATATATATATATATAATATATATATATATATATAATATATATATATATTAATACTGATATATATAGATATATATATATATATTATATACTATCAGGGGCGATATATTAGGTAGGCAGGGTAGGTAAGCTGCCTACCCAATATTTTTAGTTTTAAAATAATTGAAAAATTAAAATTGTAAAAGTATACTAAATTATTAAAATTTTAGGATAAAAGTTAAAATATACTCATAACAATCGATAAATTAAAGGAAAAAACAACCACAATATTAATAGCCATAATATAATTGAATTTCATTTAGAAATTCTCGATCCTACTCTGATCTTAGAAGTAAAAATCTTTGCCCCGGTGCGGAACGAATGGACGTTCATTTCTTACGTTCAAACTTAAAACGGGAGCGGGTTATAGTCTGTCCATCCCTATAATAATCGATAAAAATAATAATCAAGTAATATATAGGAAACTTTTCGTTCTCTTCCGTAAAATTGTACGAAATGTGTGGCTTGGGTCAGTTTGTTTAAAATTTTGTATCGAATGTGTCTGATGTTCTGATATTGAATATTAATTTATATAACTTTATTTAAGTAGCATATATTTACATAAAAATTAAGTGAAATAATGCCTAATGGAGAGGTATGATTTTATATAAAGGAAAAAAAACGCTTTAAAAACTTATCTATAAACGACAGCTCTATTTTAAAACAATGATAGGCCTAAGAAATTAATCAATTGGAATGTGATTTAAAATTAAGTATTGGTAAATATAATGAAAACAGCTTTTCATAACAAATAAATAGGTCGTATTATAATTAATTATAAAATGTAAATGTTTTCGTTAGCTTATTATATATATATATTATATTATATGATATTAAGTATATATATAATATTATATAATATATATATATAGTTATATACTATATAGTATATATATATATATATACTAGTTATAGTATAATAATATAATATATGGATTTTGAAACTAAAGAAGTTACCGCATGATATCTCGAAACAACATTCGATGATACAGAAAAACTGATAACATATATGGGAATCAGCGTATAACAATTTGTTATGGAAAATGAAAAAAAAAATTATTTTTTTTATTTTATTTTTATATTTCCAAAACTACGATAGGTACAAGAAAACTAATAACATTATTTAGAATCAGCGTATGAAATATGTATGCAAAAAAGATTTTTTTTTTTAACTTAAAAGAATTACCCCAGAGGTAAACCGCCCCCCCCCAGATGCAAAGGAGTCGGGTCTCTCGGCCTCCCTCTGGGGACGACGGGGTAGGACTATTTCACCTCCTTCCGGGTGTCGACGGGGAACACAGGGGGGACGTTTTCTATACCCCGTAGGGGGGGGGATTAGTCCACCCCGTAGTTCCCCGGAAGGCCCGTAGACCACACGGACTTCCTGCATCTTTGCGGTTCACCTTGGGGTATTCTTTTAGTTAAAAACAAATAACAAAACACAAATTTTATAGAAAGTATATTATTTTAACGAGTAACCAATAAAAGGTCTCCTAAATTAGGCTCTCTAATCATATTACTAATTATTAAACCAATAATTTTTTTTATTTTTTTATTTTTTTTTTACATTTTCCTATCTAAAATTTTTACCAGGATTCCAAAAAGTATTCCTTTTCGCTGTAGCATTGTAGTTTTTGATTATATATATATATAATAGATATATATATTAGACTCCATATATATATATATATACTATAAATATATAATACTATATATACTAATATTTATTTCGATTTTTTCTAATATTCGGTTTATATGTATATATATATATATATATAAAATAAAAATGTTTCGTTATGGATATAAATTTTTTATATTTTTTTATTACATTTTTCCCTCAGTCAAAGAAAGTATATACTGAAATATACTAATCTAGAAGAGTCACAAGCCATATCTCAAAATAACTACAACAGCTACCAGGAAAAGAATACATTTTGTTATATAATATTATATAAAATATAAATATCTTCATACTGTATAACGTTATTTATAACCAAGTTAATGATAATAACTATAATTTATTTAATATATATATATATATATATAATATATATATATATATATATATATATATATATATATTTAAGCAAAAAAGAAAGGTGTTGGATATCATTCGAAAATATTGTAGCTGAAAATGTGATAAGTCTATAAGTATTTCTTGTTTGGTATTGTTGTTTACCGAAAGTGGTTAAACTTACTATTGTCTTATATTTTCTAAGCATATTAAAAGTTGTCGGGAATAAAGTCTCTTCGTAAATATATGTTAGTGTGTAGAAATATAAATTGAAGTAATGATTAAACGATAGTGAAAATAATCTTGTCCTTATATTTCATATTAATTTTTTTGGTAAATTTCTTTAATAATTTAAAAACTTTTTTATAATCGTACAAATAATTTATTTTGTGTTGTGTTTATAGAGCTTGTGAGTTTGTAAAACACTAAGTGTAGGTTCATATGTGACATCAATCAATTGATCATTTGATCATGGACAGGAGGAGTGGGGTTTTTGGTTTGCGCTTCTGCATTTTTTCCTTACTGCTTTATTGCTTTACTGTTTTCCTTTTTTATGGTAAATAAATTAATATTTTTTACGTTATAAAAAATTAAGATAACAAAATAGAAAGTTAACATTAAAAGATTTTTTTTGTAAAATAAACAAAAGTATATATTTTTAAGAAATTGTAAAATATAATTTGTAAATTATAAAATGTAAAATAAATGTAAAATAAGTTATAAATAAAAAATAAAACCAATAAAAGTTTGCAATACAATAAATGGTTTTACCTATATGGCATGTATCAATTGATTAATTGATCTTGGATGTGGAAAGGTAGGGGTGTTTGATTTATTTTACTGATTTACCACTTTATTGCTTTACTGCTTTACTGCTTTACTGCATAGGGACAATAAATTTATTTTTTTACATCTTAAATATAAAAAAAAATCAAAATCAAAATCAAACTTTAAAGGATTGAAAGTTTTAGTAAGAACAAAATATTTTTTAAAATAATTAAAGTAAGACATGTTATAAAAACTTAAAATAGAACGGTAAATGTAAAATAAAGCTAATAAAATAAAAAAAACTTTAAAATATAAAATTCGTTTTTTAAAGAACAACAAAAAAAAAACTCCGGATATAAATAAAATATTTTAAATATGTGAAGAGAAATTAAAATATAAACGTTGCAACTTAAAATAAATTATATTAAAATGCAAATGTTAACGCTTACAAAAAGAAAACATTGTTTAAATAAATATTAAATACATGAAAATTAATTAAAATTATAAATGTTACAAGTTAAAAGAAAACCTGTTAAAACATAAAAGTTACAACTCAAATCATAGAAAACGGGATACAAAACCCAACATCAGAGAACAGACGTCACCTACATACTAGAACAGAATCAGTCAAGTGAACACCTATTATATAAAGATGAATTACTTTATGTATTGTTAGCTCTACCGATATTGCTTATGTTATGTAAAGTTAGGTTCGGTTAGATTATGTTAGGAAAGAAAAAGAGAGAGAGAGAGAGAGAGAGAGAGAGAGAGAGAGAGAGAGAGAGAAAAAGATTGAAAAACAGGAAGAAAGTGAGATAATAATAAATACACATATCGTTATAATTAAGCTAGATGTGTTAGGCTAGTATGTTAGGGTTGTTTATATATGATTAGGTTTAGGAGTTTAAGTATGACGTCAGGAATGAAAAGAGCAGTATGGTGAGAAAGAGAGAGAAGTAAAGAGTCGTTATAATTAACAAGCTAAGCGGCTACATCATGAATCTATTTATTCTACGAACTTCTCCAGAAATTTCATTTTAGAGGTTAGACCCCTTTTCTGTGGTTTAGCTCAATCTAAAATAAGACTTTACTCTATAGAATCTTCCTAAATTTCTTCACATTACAGTTAGTGATGCAAGATGAATTATTAATTTAATACTTTAATGATAAATAATAAATATTTACTTAAATTATATATTTTTATTATATATATCCTTTTAATATAAACCACTAGTGGATAAAATAAATATTAATACAATAATTGTAACATGTGCTTTAAATAGTACCAAATAATTAAAAATACAATTCAAATATTAATTATTAAATATATAAAAATATTATATATATCTATAATATATATATAATAATATTATTATATAAAAAGCTAATATTATATATTCTGAGATTATGAAGATATATTATATTTAACATTTATAATACAACTAGATATCATATAATAAGAATATATAAATTTATAATTTAATCTTTATATATATAAATCAATAATAAATCATTTTTATTATTTATGATATAAAAACAGATATATATATATAATGTTTTGAGAGTATAGATATATATATATATGTAATAATATAATTAATATAAGTATATATATAATTGTGAATACGATATAGTGTTTAAATCACTAAAAAAACCTATAATATAGAGATTGCCAAGTGACTAAAATAAAAATAATAATAACTGAATATATAGATAATATATATGAATGAAGTGTATTAAACAATTAATCTCATAATTATAATTAGGATTGGATTATATATAAAGGTGAAATATTTTTCTTTAAGCAAGCATTATATATCAAATATAATATATATTTATTATATATTAAATTAATAATGTAATAATTTAAATTAACTATTATAATAATAATATTGAAATTGATAATATTATAATATATATATATATTTAATATATTAAATGATATTAAATATATTATTTATAAGTTATATAATATATATATAATATTAATAGTAGATATTTAAACTATGATATAATAAAATATAGTATATAAATAACGAGACTACTACTACTATCAATAATTATAATAATATAATGGATACTCTCAAATAATCTCAGGCACACTGGCAAATTAAACACTATTAAGAAAAATATTGTGTGAAGGAAGGAGAAGTAATCTTTAAGTACACTCTAGTCCCTATGGAAAGTCAGAAGTTATAAGTAATAAATAATTAGACTCATAACACATATATTAGATGCAACTCAGGCAATATCGTAGTATAATAAAAAATATAGTAAATAATGAAATAATATAATTGGATTAATAACTAATGAATCAGTATATATATATAATATATTAATATCATCATCCTCATGATATATACGGCACGAACTAATAACCTACAATTCAATAATCACGTTTGGTGTGCCACCTAATTAACGTGCAGTAATCTCCACATAAACCAAATAACCTACAAAATAGTACTAGTACTTAAGCGTAAATTAAAGAAGAAGTAATCATAATCACTCTGAACTGGAGGTAAAACTCGATAAGTGAGTAATTCACAAATTAATTTTTATATAAGTTTGCTCTCGGTAAAAGATATAAGGTAAATTGATAAATAGAATATATAAAGAAAGAACAAACAATATTAATAAAATAAAAAAAAAAATAAATAATAAGGATATAAACTAAATTCAAAATAAAAATAAAACTATAATCTCTTTAATAATTCTCTATAAGCGGAAATAGAGTAAAAGATATAACAATGTTTATTTCATATCACTATTTGTGTCTCCCGGCCTATAATAACTATTGAAAAAATAATTTAAATGAATAGAGGGAAAAATAATGAAAGATGAAAAATAATATTTAACCCAATACCAATAATAAGGTAAAACAACCAACTTTATAGATTAATCAAAAATTAAAATATTAATTATGATATAATATATTATTTTAATATATATATATATCGTTGAACATCAATATATATTTATAAATGAAGAACACATTAAATTTTAATAATAAGTTAAGATTCACTCGTGTATAACAGACTAATATAAAACCTAAGAATAAATACTTGTGAATAAATATAATAATTTATATAAGCTTATATTTTTTATAAATTAACTACTTTAACTATAAAAAGTAATAATACCGCCTAAATGAGGGATTACTGAATTATAAACCTAAATATATACCATAATTAATAGACTAATATACTAACGGCAATACAAGGCAGATTAATGTGACAGGAAGTTCGAATAGATAGGATATACTATAAGGATCTTCCTCTCAGCTCACTTATCCGGTAGAGCATACTAATAAGTGCATGACGTGTGACATATATAGGATAATAAAATGTTATCTAGTACTAGGCATACTAATTATGTATACCCCCATCCAGATCATAGCGGTAAAGAGTAGGTTCTACTCATCAGGTAATATCACTCCCGCTGTAAACCTAATAAGGTATAATTTGCTGTACCGGACCTAACCTTGCATAAAAAGTCGCACCTAAAGGGTCAGTTATCCTACGTGATGACTCACGAACCCCGTTCCCCTATCTTAGACTAGCGTATTTTCATGAACAGACGTTCCAAACCACCCCCCTGTTGTTCCTCCAAGTCCGCGACTCTAGAAATAAGACCTCACCCTACACTAACTATTATGACTAATCAGTACATAGTAGCTAACTCACCATATTATATTTACTAAAATAAAAATGATTCCTTACCCTAAGTATTATTACATAATACCAAATATATTATCATAATTAACTACTTAAGAGGGCGGAACTCGTCGCTCATCCAACAATGATTAAATTCATATATAAGGTATGAGTCTGCATTACTTTAAGAAACCCTTTCCTCAACACTACACGAAACTTACTAATAAACAGAAGTTAAATTAATATACTATAAATACTATATTATATATAATCATATAAAAATTATTAAATTTATAAAATAATAAAAATAAAATAAAATTATTCTATTATTTTCTTCCATAAATAATATATATATTTTATTAAAACTACATAAATTAATAATATATATATCATAACCACAAATATTCACAATTATAAATCTATTGATATATATTTTAAAATAGTTATAATAATATATATGATACAAAAAAACCTAAAAAATTAACTTAATTCTAAAAGTAATATACATATTAATTATATTCCAACTATACTCCTCATAAAACAATACACTAGTATACTATGTCCCCTGCTCCGAAAAAAAAAAATAAAACAGAACCAATAAACTTATATATTTATTTAAGTTATATATAATTTTCCATTTTATAATTAAATTTAATACATATATCATTAAATAATATGCATATATACATAAGGTATATATATACTGAGAGATTCTAAAATCGCAAATAAAGACACAATTCGGGAATGTTGCTTTGTCACTTTCCAAGATTAATGTTAAGTCTATCTATATAAATTAAATTTAATTTTGATATATCGCTATTGAAAATTGATTTTAATTTAGATTTCTTTGCAATTACGCACAAAACAATAAAAATAACAATATATGCTCTCAGGATTCATCTCTATAAGACTATAAACATTACCATAGTAATTCGCAATCAGGACATAAAGCCTGGTCAGTGCTTATCCTCAAAAATTGTGCAATTTCACAATTATGTTTATGAAACCATTTTTCCTACACTTTCGTTACATTTTCGTAACATTTATTTAAATACACTAATAAATATATTTATTTGGTACCATAAACCATCGCCTAATATAATGATGACACTCTTATTTGGTGCTCTTAATAATGAGATATTTTTCCATTTTCAATAAATTTATAATTTATTAGTCCTGATTCAGTTCTTTTTCACAATTATTTTATTCATATTATAGATATTTATGAGTTAAATATAAAAAACTTATTAAAAACAATTACAAACATATGATATACTAATAAATTGCAATATATATGATCAGGCTGAGTAAGTGTATATGGCATGGCAGATCGACTCGCTGCTCATAAGCCTCGACTCAATCAAATGCGCGCTTGAGCATGCGAGCAGCTGACCGATATCTGTTATAACAACTTACTCGTCGCCGATGCAGTAATAGAATATGTATATGAAAATATATATATAATATAACTATAAAGATACAATTACCTCAAAGTAGCTATTGTATTAACTAATTCTACTTAAACATAATCTTTTATTTATATTATGTGAAAAAAATTTGAGAAATAAAATTTAACGTAATATATGAAAAATATGACCTACAAAATGATAAAATTAAAATTCTCAGATAAGCTATATACCTTAACTTACATTCACTAGATTATCATAAATTTGTTGTTCTTATCTTGCATTCTCTTAGGTATGAATATAAAGGGACCAATCATATAACTATATTAAGTAAGATATAAAATCTCTCAATTACTTTCTACTCTATCTACTCAGTTACTCTTTACTCTCTCTCTTCTACTCTCTCTCTCTCTCTCTCTCTCTCTCTCTCTTTACTTCTCTCTACTCTACTCTCTCTTCATACTCATCCTCTACTCAGATATACATTAAATATATATATAAATAAAACTAACTATTAACGTGCTATTATTCCACCTATTTAGCAGGGGTAAACATTCGAGGGGACAACACAAAGGATAATTCGAACTCATTTATATAAGACCGGCTTATATACTACTCAAAACCAGCTTGCGACACCTAACGTGTTCGCAGTCTCAAGTATTATACTATATTCTTAGCCCACAGGTATAGATAATACCCAACTAGACTAACGCGGTGAAGATATTGATCAGTCGATAATCAACTTACGTATTTGTAAGACCCCTCTCATGGTAGAACTACAACCTCCTGCGCAGAGCGGTAGCGTTCATATACCAATACTAACTCTAATATACTGAAAACGTATTGAAAGATTTCAATACTAAGAAACTATATTAGATCCCCATAATAATAATAAAAAAAGTTAGAATATTATGATGATTAGTATACCATAAATATTACTATGTGAACTGACATGTTATAATTTAATGAATGATCATAAAATAATATAAAGTAAATTATTTAATAATGAATAATAATGTTTAGAACAATAATCAGTTGTGATCATTATGGTATTAATAATATCTAAACCTATAATAATATAATATATAACAAGAATAATAAATGTGCATAAATAAATCTTTAGAAAAAGTTATGAACATGTAGATAGAGATAAAGTGAGGTGGAAGAGCATAGATAAAATATTATATTCAGACGTCGTTTTGATTAACAAGGGTAAAGGTCACATATAATGGACAAGAGTGTGAGTATCTATATTTAATATGAAATTTTTATCCGTGTTTCTTAGGCTTTGATTACATGATTACAGCTTCTCGAGAGTGACAAGGAATAGCAACCTCTATAATAAATTTAGTAGGTAAAGTATAATCATACTAGATAGCAGTCAGCATTATACTGATATAATATCTCAGATAACAAATAATGTAATACTTAATAAACTATTAAGCATTACACGCTAATAAAACAGAATACTACTTATTAAGACTGGAATTAGCTATGCGTCCAAATATTTTTGGTTGCTTCTCCGTGGAAGAAGAGTGGAATATAATAGAGAACACAAAATAAAACAATACAAAACAAAATAAAGAAAAAATATACAAAAAAAAAAAAATAAACTAAATAACACTTAGTGAAGGTGACTCCAGAAATCTATATCCAGTAGCTAACAAAGCTCACGACAATGAATCAACAATTTGTTTGAATTCCTAGATTAAATAGTTTCACATAAAATGCATAACAATAGATCGAGAAAAAAATTAAAAATCTCAGGATCAATATTATATAACAAATATATATACATTAATGTCAATAATCAAAAATATCGTAGATAATAGTAGACTCTAGAAAGACCCTGATTTGAGTAACCCTTTATAATCTTCTTGGTTTCTCGCTGCATAAAACTAAGACTCAGACTTAAATCATATTCGATAAACGAAATTTTAGTCTGTTAGTATTTATTACGTAAAAGTGAAAATAAACCCCCCAAGGTTCATATAACTCAAAAGCAGCGACCAAACAAGAGGCAGGAGTCGGGGTGAACATCTCGGCCTTATCACGGGGAACTTTACGGGGTAAGGACTAATTCCTCACCCCTCCGGGGAGGGTCCCGAACCACTTCAAACGACCAGGCCCTCAGTAGAGCCATCTTGGTTAATTTGGCGTCGCGAATAATTATCAAGCTCGGTAAGTATCCTATGCCTCGAAAACACACACAAACACCCATTTAAATATTTAATTAATTAATAAATTATTCTACTTCATTCAGTCTTTTCATTAATATTATGTATTTTACTGAAGTAGGTTACTCGGAATATATAAAACACGTTGAATTTCTCACACTCTCTCAAGATATGTGCCCACAGTCTATGGCTGCTCGAGCTCTCCCCCGTTAGTCTCGCGCGTAATAGGAAAGACTAAAATATTGAAATAAAGCAAATGAATCATTATATTAATATTAATCTTTATAGATACGTAGATAGAAGCCCAATATAAAATAGGATACTTTCGTGAAATTAGGCACGTATCTATAAATATAATTATGTTAAATTTTAAGAATATAACAATAATTATTGTATATGTTTTATGTGATAAACAAAATAGACGGTAGTTAATTTTGCAATATAATAGATATTTTACTTATTAATCTTTAAATGAGAAAATTTTTAATCGTAGAGTATCTACCAATAATACATAGTGTATTTCTCTCGCTTTCGCTGTAGCTATATCTGTTAGCTTATCTTGCAAGAAAAATTAAAGTGACGTATTATTAAATATCTTTGTTTCAATTCAATTTTTGTTGTTAAATGATAGGATCAGCAATTGAGTGTCCCCTTAATTAAATAATAAAACGATTTTCTGAATATAATTTCGAAAATTTATTTTATACAGTATCCTCTAATATTATTATATAAATCTGAAGAAATATTAATTCCAAAGTTACACGTCAAAATGATCAACTTTTTGTGATCAACAAATATCCATGCATTTATTTATATATGCAACAATCCTTAAAATTTTTATACATGAATTTAAATTTTAATGTAACGATGTTTTAAAATGTATTTTACATTTATTAGACGATCAGTGTTAATATATCCAGAGCACTCTCTAGAAAGTTATTATTTTCCTTTAAAGACTTAGTGTATATGACATTCCGTTTATTAAAAATAAAAAAATTACCAAAAATTATACGCTTTTAATGAACCACTCATGTACCAAACTAATATATAAAATATTTCCTCAGGCCCTAGAAACTTAATATGGTACTTATATTACAATCTCTAATTACTATTTTATGACAAAAGGAATCCAAGTCCTAGATGAGATCCGAATAAATGATAAATGTAAGCTAATCGGATTAATAGAATATCTATAAGTTTTATATAAATTGATCACTGCAATTACGAATGTCTGTTAAATCCTCTATATTATATTTATATTTGACTTTTATATATAGTATCATGCAGTTTTACCATATAAGTTAAATATATATATATTATATATGAATTGTATAAATTAAAAATTATAACTGTTAATAATTACGTTAAATATTATTATTTATCAAAATAATTATACGCATAATTAAACATGATATACATGTTATATATATATATATATTAATATTAATATAATTAATTATATTAATTTTAATGGTTAGAATTATATAATATTTAATAATTTAATATATATAATATATACAATATAATTATATAATATATATATTATTTATATATATATATTATTATTTAATTATTATAATATTAATATTAAATAAAATTTATATAATTATAAAAGAAATGCAGAGTTACTAATAATTATAATTAAGAGAGAATTATAAAATCAAAATAAATAATAGTGAATAGGATAACGAATGCACATACTAGTATAATACATCTTATTTAGTTAGAAGCTTCACTTCACAAACTTACTGTATAACAAAAATGGATATAGTCGAAAAATAATTAACTTATATTGTTTCAACATAATTGTGGTACCGAATAGCTCTGCGCGAAAGTCATATTATATTATCATTTTCTGTAGACTATTGACTACTCTCCAAAAGCAATGAGAGCGTTTGAAGACACACCACCTCTCTATAAACTCTTACTCTAACCTTTATATGGTTCATCTATTAGTCTTATGATGACCTGAAGTATATAATGGCTTAGGATATTCATTTTATCCTACTATTTTAACTCGTATTTAATATATTTATAATGTATATTACCAACTCTATACAATCATTATATTTCATAATATTCTACGTTCTTTAAAAGGTAGTGTATATATATTGGTATATATGATAGTAAGTATGGCCTATGTAAAAAAAACACTCCTGTAACACGTCTCTGAGGAATCTCGAATCTCCTAACTTCGATGTTCTTGTTGCTTAAAATCTTTCTTCCTTCCTACTACAATAATCTTGTGCTTCTGCTTACTGTTTCTCCTAACAGAACAGATTTATTACATACGCTACTTTTTGTATAAATATCCTTACCTACTTCTCTAACTTATTATATATATAGATATGAAAATGTTATATTATATCGTTCTCTAATATCTACATAAATACTGATATATTAGTCCTATATACTATTTAGGGTATATAGAATAATTATATTCAATATATGTACACATACATACTTGATAATTATGGTTGGGTTGTGACTAACCAATTTACCATTCTATGTGCACATAGAAAAATATATAAGGTGTTGTTAAAAGGGAATTATAGTATTGTGGAATAAAAGGCCTGCGTCTTGTAAAGTTAAAGTGCAGTTATTGGTTCTATTATTCTTCCAGCTTTGGAATATACTAATTTGAATATATACTACAACTACGACTCTCATGAACCCACTACACTACACTCCATGAACTATACTCAAATTCTCTCATGAATGAACCTACTACACTACACTCTCTAATTGAACACTCAAACACTCCACTCTCTATGAACCTAGTTTACTACAATCACTTTAGTACCAATATAATACAGCTCACCTACTTAACGCTTACTCCGTTTTAATACAACATCAAAAAAATTAAAAATTATTTTAAATTGCTTATTTCAATTATATACATATAATACTTTTTTCAATCAAACACATTACCATTGAAAAAAGTTATAAAAATAATATATTAAAAGGCATTTATTCATTTATGAACGCACTTTTAACTACTTTTAAAGAAGCGCAGAAGCTGGAATCTTGGTGACGGGTGATCCCACAAGTGTTATCGTATCCCTGGGACGGTAAACTCGAGATATTTAACAGCCTATAAAATCGTTCTGATTTCGGTGAGTAATGTATTAACTGTATCGGGCACAAACCTTAAGTTCTGAACTCTCTCATGTGTTATTATTATAGGCGGAGTTGAAGTCCCTTGTGTAAGAAAAAACAATGGCGCTTGTTCTTACCTATACAACCACCTGTTGTTAGGTTTATAAAATCTGTTAATTTGACGCGGTACTTTTTGTTTATTATTTTTTCCATCACACAATTCTTCTCGTTTTACACATAATATATTTTAATGGACTATTTGTGTGTAAAGTGTCGCAAACCATATCAAATTATTGGTTTGACATTTTTGTGTTAAATCTAACACCAAAGTTAGTGCAAATCACCTTCTTAATTCAGCTTAAAATTTAGATCCAAAGATCATTTGGGCGCTGGCGTGATTAGTTAAATTTCTGATGAATAAGCATCTATTTATATTTTTTAATATTCTACATTACTCTACTCTAGATAATTAAAAAGTAATATTAAGAAACCTTTTATTAAATTTGAATACATAGTTCCACTCTGCCTATAGTTAAGACATATTTTAGTTGTTTTAATAGACTAACATTTTGTTGTGTGTGCGCAAACGTCTGCAACCAGGCACGATGCCTGCTCCGCGCTTCGCACATAACTTCATAACGGTATATAAAGTATATAGATCACTACTGCATAACTTTCCGTATATGATAATAAAAGTATATGAATTTTTGGGTAGGTGATTTCTCCTATATTTTGCTATATAATGACTTCTGCTACACGTGATATCGTAAAGGCTCATAATAAGACTTGAAAATCCTATATATTTAGGTGATATAAAGGTTATTTGGATTATAAATTCTCAATCAAATTATTGATTTATCTAGGTAACATGATATACTGTGAACTGTGGGAAATTATCCATCATTTATATACATATTATGAATTTTGACGTGATATATATTAATGGAGAACGTTTCTGCGCGGTCCCTACTAAAATAACACTTTAGAATTTGTGTTTGACTAATCGAGTTTTATTGTGATGGTTTTGAACTATTCCAAGGTTTTCTCGCTCGCGCGCAAATACATGTAGATGTGGGCGTGAGAATGGTTATTCCCGAAATATTTTATTGGATTGTATTTATTGATCTGGAATTATGTGACCGTTGACTTTCCGGTACAAATGCTATGAAGTTGTAATTATTTTTCTTTCATGTAAGATCTCGCGCTCTCGAAATTCTTTGATATCTTAGAATCATATTTTACTCGCTTAAAACAGTATGGTTTTTTTTTAATGAGCCTCCAAACAAGACATAAATAAAAAGATAAGTGTAGGGACGGAGACTAAATTTTCAGATCGTGATTAACTCAACCTTTACCTCAAGAAAAGAATATGGATTCTGCAAAAGGTACCTATGGTGCTGGGTGCTCACCATGATTATTACATTAAAGTACTTTGAATGGTTTTTATTTTTAAGAATTGAAAGATTTTGAATTTTGATAAAAGTGAGTTATGGGCAATACAATTTTTGATAATTGTGATAAATCTCTCCAATATTCGACTTATTATATCACATTAGCTGGATTTATTAGTAACTCCCCGCCATTCCCAACCACCTACTCAATCGATAGGTTTTAAAATCTTGGTTTGTTCTTCTTTACCATATTCGTTGACTGCATATCGCGAACTGTTTGCGTGGGCTTGTTTGGAGAAATTAAGACTAAAATTAGACTTTAAAGAACGAATCTACTCCCCTAATCGAAAAGTAATTATAAGAGTTAAAACCATTCATTTATTAAATATTTAAATATTATCAATAATTAAATCGAAGAATACATAAGGTTAGAAACTTACCTTCTGTTTATTTAATAGGGTTCCAAGCTGGGGCTTTATCCTGAAGTCATCTTGTTCCAAGCTGGGGCTCTATCCTGATAGAAGAGGCCATCTTGTTCTAAGCTGGGGCTCTATTCTTTGAAGAGAGGCCATCTTGTTCTAATCTGGGCCTCTATTCTGGTGAACAAAGACATCTGTTGTCTGGAACACTATGGAGGCTCCCTCCTCACCCAGTCGACCCACACTTTCATTTGGAACTCGCTATCGCCATCATCATAATCCTTGTGGAATATATATGTTTATAATAGAAGGAATGAGAAATATAGAGCATATCAGTTTCGCCTTCACTTTAACCCATAATTTTTGAATCGTCAACTCCAGAGCAAGATCTGGATAATAAAGTTACACCTATATTTTATTAGGGAATACTAAATACTCTGATAGAGATAAAGATCTCTCTGATGTCGTTTGAAATCTGAAAAACTTCAGGATCTCATACCATAGACGAAGAACATGTATGTTGTTTATATGAGTTATGTGGACATCCTGTGTTTAAGACATCACATATCAAACAGTAGTACGTTCTACGCGCCTTTTTATAAATAACTCGTTGGTGTTCGGGTGAGAGTATGTGCAATGTTCGAAACACGCTTTTTCTCTTATATTATTGTATATGCTATATGCGTATGGCCTCGCCCATATTTAATGTATTGGAGCTTCGGCAATATTCCTTTTGCTGGATCTTATATACTCACCATTATTTACTTTGTGTGCGCAAATATTGTCATCGGATTCGCGATTTATGGGTCATATACCTACGGTATTCTCGGAGTACCTATATGGTAAGATTTATATATAAGTGTTGCTTCTTCGCTGGTGTTCCAGTCTCATTATATAGTTTATAGTATATGTGACAGACATCATAATTGAATATTATTTCTTAACCTATAACTTATACACTCTAGTCTCAAGAACTTGACAGTTGAAACGAAGGGTGTATAAAATAATAACTCAGAGATCGTTCTGACACAACTCTGAGCGTCCACTCTCGCTCGCCAAGCGACATGTTACCGGGAATGGATCCTGGGTTGCGGAGGCTGGGACATTCACCACACGTTAGCTATAAAGTCTAAATTCTTAAACTACTCTCAGTATATATTAATATTCTTCTTCTAAAAGAGTTAATGCCTCGATAGAGAGATAAAAGGGTACTTGTTGAAACGGATTTTGTGACTTTTTCAAGACGTCGTACTTCGATATCAAGGAGTCGAGAGGTATGATACAGTGGTACTCGAGCTATGTTTATCTCGGAAATTTGGTAATTTATTCATACGAGAATTACATTGGAGTTAGGCGGCTCGCGAGATTATACAGATATTCGTGAGAGCAAGGTACATCAGCACGACACGTCCAACGCGCTTCGGCTGCTCACGGGGTACAGTATAGGTATACCTTAACTTTTTGAATAAAATATAAGTAATAATAGTATAAAAGTAATATATGAAATTGCATTGGAATTGAGCCAAAACAGAAGGTCGAGGAGGAAAGAGAAAGAACGATGTTTGATATAAGAAAGATATTAATAAATGTATATTGTAATGAAGGAGTAAGACACAAGTACACTTAGGTTATAATAATATATATTATGTAGGGAGCACTATATATATATGCTATATATATGTATGTTGAGTTATAAACATTATCTTTTAATTAATACTAATAATATCTATAATTACTTATGTATTTACATAACTGATTATTCTTAGCTTCTAAGATGTATAATATTACTATGATCAATTATATATAATAATAATAACATTATTATATTATATAGAGCAAAAATGTATTTGCTACTCAGTTTGTTAGTTATTTCAAATAGGACGTGATTTTTAGTAAAGTATAACTTAAATACAATTTATATTATATTCTATCTCAATAATTTCTATTTTATTGTACTATACTCTTGCTAGAAAGTTGACCTAAAACCCCGCCTTTTTCTTATTATATACCTAAATAAGAACAAAAAATAGCATATATATAATTGTTTATCATATTATTTTTTTTTTATTATACTTTATTATTAAATTTTTTATTATATATTATTTTTGCTTTATTACTAATCTGATTTGATGTACATAAAAATAAATTCATTTGAATATTTATTGAATTTTTTTATATATATAATTTCTATTATTTAACATTTATAATTATTTAGATTAAATCGCTATTATATAGTTTAAATTATTTTAATTTTTTTTATTATTTATTTATAATTATTTTTCATTAAATATTATTTTATTATTTTATAATTATATTAATTGTATAACTATAATATTTATTATTTTTTTTATTATTGAACATAGATTAAAAGCTTTTAATCATTTTATATATATTATATTATTTAAATATTTTATATATATATATATATTGACATATTTTATAAAACTTTCTATATATATAATTTATTAATATATTATATTATAATTATCTTAACTTTACATTATATTATATAAGTTTATTATATATTTTTATATATATTATATATATATAGATAGATTTATATATATATATATTATTTCAACTTATATAGTTACTAGGGTCCTTATATATTTTGGTCTCATAGAGTCTATGAGCTAAAGAGGGTCTTTGAGTCCCTGTCATGATGAGTGTTTTGGGACATAAAATTTTTTTACTGAATTGACATAATATCTTTTTAGGTTTAGTAATATAGATAGTCAATATTCTTTAGCTTAATTCTTGAACTCTCCTCTTATTAAACGTTTCTTTTTTTTATCTTTTTCGGTAATTTTTATATTTTTTTCTGTGTACATTTATGAACAAAGATTCTTTATCATTTATACGGTTTGTGGATATTTTTCATTTATATTTGGCTTCTCAGATACTTCTTTACATTTAATTTTTTCTGACACATAACCCCTTCAATATACATATTGAATATTATTGAACATTTTTGTATTAACTAAATAATTCTACTTCTTAATATAATGCACGATAATAATTGTTTATGAGAATGATGTCTCAATGAAATAACGATTTTGTCGTTCGAGTCTATGCCTTTGAATTTGAACGTGTTGATTGTGAAGTACATGTAGAAGATAATATAGTTAAAGGTAGCAGGCGTGATTGCATTCATAGTGATAGGTGTATGACTGCGGATTTAAAAGTAAATGACAGAAATTTGTGGTTTAATTAATACTGGGGCACATATAAGCTTAGTAAATAAGTATGGTGAATGAGTTAAAAGGAAAAATGAGTCACTTGAAAGTAGTACCTGTTCGGTTAAGAATTTGGGGATTAGGGCAGGATGAAGTGAATGTTTCAGAAGCAATTGAAATTAAATTTTCAGTAGGTAGTCTAGGAGTTACAGAAAATCAGTTGGCTCTTTCTCACCTTTTAGGTGATGCTTGCAGAATTTTCTTGGATGATGTACTCATTATTGGAAATTCCTTGGAAAATCACTTAGAAAACTTGAAAGTTTTCAATTCCTTCAGGAAAATTTTGAGAATAAAACCGTCAAAGTGCAAATTTCTCAAAACCAGCTTACTCATTTTAGGGTTCAAGATATCACACAAGGGAATCTCTCCCGATCCTATTAAACTGCAAACCCTCAGCTTTCAAGCCACCCACAAATGTGGCAGAAACAGATCTCTCCTTGGATTTTTTAAATTATTTTTGACATTTACTGGACCACTATTCATCCACGGTTAAATCAAATACGATACTACTGACCAAAAACACAATTCATATGGGGTCCTGACAACAACAGGCTCTCTTAACATTTAAAGAAAAGTTGTTGTCACATCCACAATTGAAGTATCCAGATTTTAACAGACCCTTTTTCATAAATTTGGATGCATCTAAGATAGCCCTTGAAGCTGTCTTATTCCAGTTGGATGACAACAAGGAGAAACCTTTAGCTTTTATTTCTCGTTCACTTTCTAAAGCGGAAGCAAACTATTCCACCATAAAGCAGGAGGCTCTGGCAATAGTTTTGGCTTTATGCAAATTTCAAAACACCATTACCAGCTTCTCAAAATTCTTATCAGTGTCGGGGATGACTTCTTAGGCCTGAGAACATTAGGAGCCCAAACTAGAACAATTTCTCCCACAACGCGGAAGGGGGAGACTCAGGGTAGATTCTGTTAACCTGACTGAGAATGAGGAGGTTCAAAACCAGACTCTGCTGTGCTGCTGAGGGAATAGGTATAGGGTCAACAGTGGGGTTGGTCGCTGCTTCACCTTCAGCTTGTTCGCAAATCTCAAGAAGCCCTTCATTTCAAGTCCTCCTGTCATGGTGGTGCGATGGCGCAGTAGCTGGTTTGTCATTCTACCTTCATTGTAATAAAAGGGGTCGTTTTCACCTGCTCCTGCTCTTGGGGCGACACCATTCGTCCTTTGAGCGTGGACCAGCGAGTCACGTTTATCAGCCACCTCACTGATAACCTCGTCCTGATGATCTCCATTGCATAGTCTTGGGACAGTTACCATAGCGAACTACTAAATTCCGACTTGTTGGAAGTTTGAGAAATTGAAGATGGCGGCAGGCAACTGCTGGTCCGGAAACTCAGCGGAATCTTAATGATAGCGCATACATCACTTTGATTGTTGCTACCAACGATATTCCTCACATTTGAAGGGGCACATCCAGTTCAACGGGGTTAGAATAAGTGATAAATATTTATATCTAGAACTGAAAAAAATTTATCGTTTATATTTTGATACTAGAAATAAAGTAATTAATAATATGGATATCATATATATAGTATATATAGTAGATAAATATATAATTATAATATATATTATTATAGTATAATATTGTATATATGTATATATATTCATAGTAATTATAATCGTATATGGTGATTTATTAATATATTAACGTATATATAAGGTCCTATATTATAGGAAAAGGATAATATATATTCTATATACTATAGTAGTATAGCTAGTTAGTGATAAGGAGAATTGAGAATGGTCCATATCTTATATATAATTAATATACCAACACATATATAATATATATTATGATAATAAGTAAATAAATAATGTTCTTAATGATGGTAAAATAAAATTCAGTATTAGTCGCAAAGTATGGCCATATAGTTCAGTAGCTGATCGTTGAAAAGGTCCAACGTGAGCAAACTCTTATATCTTATTTCTAGTACAAAATCTGTAAAGAAATGATAAAAATATTATATATTGGATTGAATATATCACGAACGATATACCTATATTGATATCAAATAATACATGTCATGTTGCTTGTCTACTATTTAATTCGATTTCAGTTCATGTAAAAGTATTATTTTTACATATAAAAGTTAAATATATATTATATATAAGTATATATATACTATATATATATATATATATATAATATGATAGTATATATAGTATATAATATATATATTAATATATAATAGTATATATATATATATATATAAGGTTTTTATATACATATCGGCAGATTCGATTTAACTGTTCGTATTTATATGTATTATTATTATTTCAAAATACTAGAATAAGAAACTCCTTGACTATTCTGATTATTATCATCATTATTTTATATATTAGAATGTATATTGATGCATATAAAGTTATCACACATAAAATTTTGTAATATTTACTCATGAGAGATCAATGCTAGATGAACGTTCTCTAACAGTACAAAGTTTAAATATACATTGAAACTGCTATAAAATGACCGAATTATTGTCATTCACAAAGTTTCAATAACAAATAAATTTCTGTAGCCTTAATGAGATTAAGTTATTTGGAGATATAAAAAAAGATTAAGTACATTCATCACAATCAAAATGTATTAGTTGCAATAAGACAAATTTTCTAATTACCTAAATATTACTAATTTATCTGCTTTATGGCATAGTATGTCTGGTGCACATATCTTTTCCGCTCATTTAAACTTTCAAACGCCCCTCGTCCGGCACACTAATTATTCCGTCTCCTGTCGCAACTTATACTTTACTCTGAGAAACAGTGATTGATCAACCGATGTCCGAGTGACGCAATTTATTCAACAGTCACTGTATCATTCGCCGGTTGCACCAAGAGCAATTTAAGCTAATCTACGAGCAAAATTATTGACAAGTCTCCATATATCAATTTCTGGTGAATCTGTTGCGTTAAACATTTGGTTAGAATACGGCAGGCGTTCTTGCCGGAAATGTAATGTTTATGAGAGTGAACAGGAGGCTCTGGTTGTTTCCTATAGCTATATTTTTTATCTAATGTAGAGTAGGAGAGGAAAGTATCGTATACTGAAAGCTAGATAAATATGAAAAGGCCAATACTGAGTGTAAATTACCCTAATCTGGCATTGTGAATTAAGAGAACGGTAATTTTCTTCTCAGATTATATATACGGGATGCACACGCACTTTGAGTTTTTTTAAGAGAAACTGAAACTCGCACTTCTAACTATACACCTCAATACAGCAGGACAAACTCTAAGGCCATATTCGAAATACAATATTATTCATCTATCATCGTCGCTCATAATCGAGACGTGAAATTTTGAAAATAGTTTATCAATTTCACGCACAGTATCCTCTGGCCTAATGTAGGGACTGTACTCTTGTGAGAGCGAAGCGTATGGCTGTTTGCAATATGCTATTTTATCATCTTCTGCCACGAATTTCACTCCGCTCAGAGAATTCTTCAAAAAGTTGTAGCGACGTCATTTGGTTTAGGTAAAGATGGAAAATTGATTACACAGAGATAGTGTACAAAGGATGATAACAACATAGTCTATGTAAGAATGTGTATAAAAGAATACTGATGTCTCCGAGCAAGCCAACATCGCACTTAGAATGCTTGACCAAATCCGTCATGTGCCAATTTCAGTTTTTATTTTTTAACAATTCCATCTCACATTTTTGGGTCGTGCGCAAGTATATTATATTTTGCTGTTGGGTGTCACAATTCAAGTCAGGCTACGATTATTTGAAGTCTGATGCCATGCAATTCAAATCTCTATTTCTTCGTGGATTCACAGCAACGCAGACGCTTTAGACATTCCACGGCTATAAGGATGACGTGCTCCTGAGATGTATAATCATACATTCCACTATTTCTAGCTATCAAGCCTAATTTTCAAGTGCTCGTTATAATACTGATTATCACAAGTTTGAGGTACTACTCGCTACGGTGAGGGTGTTGCCAGTAATTCTGAGCGACTTAGCGTCGTCTAATAAGCTGAGATTAGAGCAGGATTATTTGTCCATTCATTATTATACTTTGCTAGGATGATGAATATAAGAGTCGAGTTTATTTGTAACGCCGTTGCCGCATCCACTTCGGCTGACTGTCTTATAAGCTCGAGTGGCCAAACACCGTGACTGTGATTAGTGTTTGGCAACTACACTAGGATACCATCTCTCTTTATCAGTTCTTACGATCATGGATGTGGTACAGTACAGATTTTCGAATATAGTTAAGGTTTACATGAAGAGTCTTCTTGGGTCACCTGAGAGCCTTAATAGCGTGCTATTTGTGAGATGCTTTGAAAAGCGTTTGGCCTCGTTTTTGCCGCTTTGTCATGTAAGATCCATCTTAATCAAATTAAGTGAGTATATTCAATTGTTAAATAATCATCTAAATTCGTTAAACAGTAATTCATGAGCCGATTGCGATGTTGTTAATTATAAGGATTGTACATTTTTTTTAATTTTGCTACAAGAAGAATACAGCACCGTACATACAGATTCTTTGTATGTGATTCTTGAAACTCTCACATGCTACAGTGAGAACTGAGCTCAGAATTATTGGATGCTGGGTAAGTATTGTTTCGATGGCCACCTGCATAAATAAATGTTTTCGTAATCAGATATCAACAAATGTTGGATACAACATGTACATATTGCGCGCTATATAGTTTGAATACGCACAGAGATATCAAGATGACTTTTGGCACACACACTATTTTTCTAGTGGCCTTATCTCAATCACACTATATAATGATATGTCGTTACATCAAGGACTTTATATTATTAAATCACATTGTTACTAGACATATATTATATTATATAGTATATACTCACAAGTGCGTTTGTGGGCTTGTTTTTCCAGCTCGGTATTGTGCTTTAAAGTCACTATACTAAGTCTCTGAGTATTCTACTTACCTCAAGTATAGTATCAGTAATATTTATAATTATTATACTATATTATATATATCGCTATTAACGTAGACATTTATATTACTAGAGTATTCATTATACGTGAGGTATATATGAAATCAATATATATATATATAGGTTGTATTATAAGACTTAAAAAATTGTCCCAAATTAAAATTAAATTATATTCTAGAATATTTCTTTATTTCCATAATCCAAGACTATACATGCCTAATATTGTTAATTGTTTTTTAAAATTTAACGGATTGGAAACAAATAACCGTTTTTAGGGCTTGATAGTCTCTAATTGCCGGAATTGCGGTTGCGAATCCATTCCGCACACACTATGAGGAATGATTGCTATGGCCATATCACTCGTGTCCTAGACACGTGCAAACTAATATTGATGAATTCCTCGCACACCTATTTTCCAAATAATTATCAAGTCACATCAGGCAGATTCCTCTGCAATATATTTATTTTAGGTTAGTTGAAACCTAACTCCGCCTGGAATATAGGCGAATTGCGAAATTGCAGGATTAAATTGCAGAGACCAATAGAGCGGTCTCCAGTTTCGCTTTAGGCGACCAATAATCATTGATATGAAATAATGATACCATCATAATATCATCGGGTCTATAAAACGAAAGACCTATATATATTAGAGTTAAATAATAAATAATAATAACTAACTAATCATATAATAGATACGTATTATAAGGTAAGATAGTTAGATGAGTTATAAGTATATATAATTTGACTATCATATACAGCACAGCGAAAAATTGTCTTACTGATAGCAAAGCGAGTGCGTAAGTAAGTATTACAAATATATAAGTGAGTTAATATAGAGATTTACTTATTTATCTATTCTAATACTGCTAAATCATTAATATGATATACTAATGTAATAGTTAAATAAATACAAGTAGTAAATTTAGTTTTAGCTTTTCTTTCCAAATATCTCCTTATTTCATTACTAAAACCTATAATTATATAAATACGGTTCATCAACTACAAAGAAAACTTCGTTTATTATTCATTACTCTCGAAGACCGCTCGGAGTGCAGCCCCGAGTAACTACCCGTGTGGATGACTCAAAATCGACTGGATAATCGCTTCGAATTGAAAAAAATTAATTTAACTTTTAAATAGAGAACAGAAAATTTTGAGTACCTGGAAACGACGCACCTCGAGCGTGCCCGTCTGATAAGAAGACTATTCCGTATCATATATATGTATAGGTAAAACAATACTCTTATATTTATTTTCATATATATATTCAATTTTTATGAAAATGATAACTTACGTATAAAGAAACATATGTTATCGTTTAACCTATTCAATATGATAGTGTTAAACTCTAAAATTGATTATTATAAACTTTTTTGCGTAAGGTTTGCAAATAGCACATTGCGATCTAATCCAAGGAGTTTACTGTGTAAAAGAAAATTGTTTGATTTAAACAACAGTATCCTTTCCGCAGCCCGCCGTTTACTAATTCCCGAGAATTTGGTTGTGGTATTGGATGGTTGACAAAAGATATTCTCACAATTATATGTCTAAACTAGCTCTCTCGAACTGCTAATACTATATCGAAGAAAATAACTTTAGCACAGCGGCCCCAATTGACAATATCCAACCAACTCTCACTTTCTTCAGATTCTCAAATATAAACCTATATTGTAACGAGTTTCTCTAGATTTTCGGCCTTTGTCTATTGAAATGAGCTATTCGAAACGACTTACGCAATAGAGGCCTGTGCATAATACTACAGGGTGCTAGGTATAATTTACTTAAATACACTTCACTCGTAACTCTTTGTCCTTATGAACGATCCTTCAAGAGTGGAGTCAATTCCGGGATATGACCGGCGTTCGTTATGCTTTAATGTGCACAACTCTGGATTCAAAGAGTCTAAGTAACTAATTCCGTTATTATACCAAAAAATTCTAACTCCATAGTCTTGTGATCCAATCTAGATCATGAACTCCCAAATGTCTTCTCTAGTCCTAATATCAAAATTGTCACTCCACTTGATTTATTTTAAATACAACAAGAAATGAATTGATCCCTTTTGGAACATCAAGAAACTACTGGAATATTCTACGTTATAAAACACAAATATATTTTACACATCAACAATACTAAAAAATTAAAATAAATTAAAAATAATTGGTTAAAATATGTTTGAGTACTGCCTTAAACAAAACTAGGTTTTATAAATCCATGAACATACAGTTTAGATTCCGGTGGATATTAGCATACATGCGCAGGGTGTGAAGGTATAATATTTTAGCAAGAAACAGTATATATAGATAACTATAAATATCGGCTAAGATTTTAATCTTATCCTAATTTTAAATTGCTTTGAAAAATGATCAACTTGCTAGATATATAACAGATCAATACGCCACACGACATGTATCATATGGATTACAATGTGTTCATCGGACAGTTCTCATAGCGGATTATGTAATGATGCGCAAACACATAGGCAAATTGTAGATATTCTCAAGAGAGATCAGGTTAGATATAATCAATGAGTATACCACACAAATGATCTACTCATTGACAAATATTCATTAAGAACACATCCTTGGCCCATAAATATGTATATATACAACATAAATATATATAATGTATCAATGAATGTAGTGATAATAAACAAATTATATTAACAAAAATTTTACAGACTGACTGATTTTAAGAGATATAAGATCTTTCTTGAAAATTAATGAATTTGACATTTACCGCAAAGACGTCGATGTTTTGAAGTGTGCCAGACAATGCAAGACGACAGACTGACATAATAAAAAACAACCTGACGGCTCCGAATTGCAAATACTTGTCTATTTGGTTGTGTTAAAAATCTCTTTAACATATAAACACAAACAACAATAGTGTTGAGAGAAAAACTTAAAAAACTACGTGCTAGTTTTAAGGCTAAAGTAACAATTATATAAAAAATTCTGATACAGCGTTTATCTAACTCTTATCATATTAAGGCATAGGATATAAACATTAAATAACTGAGCGAAACTTCAAAAAAGATAAGTTATATCAATTACCAAGCTATCAACACAATGACAACTTTCGATCTCGAGCCCTAATGTTAAGTGGCAGAATCCACAATTGGCTACTTTTCGACGGAATCAAATATTGCAGCATATCATCTTAACTTGTACTCTGATAACCAATGTCATACGATTACACTTGAGTTTCCTACTCACATTTTCGATGAGTTAAATATTTAATCAGGAAATGTTAAATTAAGAGTTATCGTTATCAACATAAATATACCACTAATTTAGGAGAGATAACAGCAAAACTGTTAATTCACTTCTTACACATTTAGAATTAAATCACCATATTTAATTTAAAATAAATATTACATAACTTTTACATAAATCACAGAACCATAAAACTGTTTTGGTTTACAAAATACAGTATACTTTAATAACACAATCACAAAATAGACAGCACTATGATCTGAGTATATATTAGGCATTCACAAGCTTAATCAACTGTATAAAAAGGTCATTCCATTAGGTTAAAACTGCACAATGAAAGCGAAAAAGATCCAAATTGATATCCACTCTTAATTTTAACTATAATTGCTAATTAGACCCAAACTAAGAGAAAAAATTCATCATAGCTAATAAACAGGTACTAAATACGCCTCATTATCGATGACATCCTCTGATCCAGTAAGCTAAAACTAATAAGGCGGTTGAATGACATTTATACAAATCCTAGACTATATCAGAAAACACATATTTATAACAATTAGCATAGCGCATTTCTTCATAAAGCGCACACAGGCTGTGTGATTACAGGCATCTCTTAAAATATCATAGGTATTTCTCAAGAAATGACAATCCTTCGTTCCAATCAAGTGATTAAAACAAGGCATAAAAGACTTGAGGAGTAATAATGGAGAATTAAGAACATAACCTCTGACATGCAAAACGTACATCTACATTCGTTCGACTTCATTTATACAAAAAAGTCGCATTATTATTCCCCAATTACTAAGACTATTATATTTATTTATATAAATCATGATTAATTCTATTTATTTTTTTAATAAACTATTGACAATAATACTCGAAATAAACCTTAATATTGCTTTAAAATTAATTTTAAACAATAAAATAAATAGAATAAAAATGAATAATAATAATTGAATAATAATTAGATATATAATCTATTAAATATAATAATATTACTCATTTGATAATAATACTAATATAATAATACTAATAATACACATAATAATAATAACCAACTGAAAAATAATATAGCCTAACATAATAATATAATCATAAATAGTTTATATTATATATACACTCTCACTCATCTACCACCAACAGTACAGCTTGTACAAATATGCCATATATATAGACAATCACATGGTATACAAAAAATAAGTTTTCTAAATATAAAAGTGGTATTGAGAACCCTCTCATTGGTTATTGTTTCACCTTACAATATAAACATATTTTCAACAGTATTTGACTGGGCCTTTGCAGCTTAAACAGTTAGGAATACTAAAACCACAAAAGTAATACCTATAAGCGATATATCTCGCAATGGCAACTAACGTGACTCTGTTCTTAGAACCAATAACAAAATTTGAAAACAATTGTCATAATAATCTTCATATTAAATACTGCATTACATTCTTACAAATGGGTCCTAACCTTTGAACACGTAAAAGGCGAAATTGTAACAGGGTTCGGGTGTGGACGCTTTTTATTTGTACTCACATGATCGCATAAAAAGCATTGGTATTCCAAGTTTACTCGATGCGCTCTCCTTCTTCTATAAAAGAGGCTTCTGATGATGAACCCCAAATTATCATCGGCATACGACCTGCTTAGGTAGTTCAGCAATGACGTTATCTTTTCCAGCTAATGTGGTTCAGGATAACCAAGGAATCTTTGGAGGTATAAGAGTACCACCTTCATTATTCCTGTTATTTTAAATATACCGTCTTCTGTTCATCGCACCGTCAGCGGTCTGTGTCCGACCTGAAGGAAATTCCCTTCCCATAGAGGTATGGCTCGAATTTTCTGATGCTCAATCGCACATCGCTAATGGGCCTCCTTCTCCAAAGTACGAAATACTCTTTGCTGGTTGCAGGACAATTTTCTTCCTTCGTAGCGCGATTGGTGTAGGACTCCTCCGTCTTTCCTGGTAGGAGGACATTATCCTAGTGAGGTAACTCCGGATGCATCCACCTGTTAGCCGTGAAGTGTCTTCTCCAACTCCGGGCATCTTTGACAATCGGGTTTTCGAGCTAAAGCTTCTTTCTCAGCTTTTCGAACGCCCTGCCTGATGTTTGGACTCCACCACCTAATCTTTGTTGCTCAACTCCATTGCTTCGTTAGGTGTCAGTCAAGTGGCGCAGCCGAATTATAAAGTAGCATTAGTCTTCTTCACCAAAATCCTGGTAGTTCAATACCAGTGAGACCTAAGAAAGTGACCAAGACTATAATTCATGTGTATTTGCTTTTTATTACTTAGGTGGCTCTGTCATTTTATAGAGATCCCCTTGACATCAGTGTGAGTCTTCATGGAGGCAATACCTTTAGTGCGCTTCGCTCACTCTGCTTACAAATCGTAACTAATGCCCTACAGACATAAAACAATGCGAACGCACAAAAGCAAACTCGGCTAAAAATTCGCATCGGTCTATGGATAGTAATCCTCACTCTTCCGGGAGATCTCGTGCTGTAGTACAGTCTCAATCGTGATCGTACATGTTGACAGGCCAGAGTTCGTGGGCGAATCATGGACGATAATTCATCATATCGTAGCAATCAGTAACAACAATCGTTGAAAGAGCCGAGATCACAGTGAATCTATTCTGCACAACTGTTGACTCTTCAACAGAACGGTCGCTCCGAGGATTCCGCATAATCAACGACAACAACAACGTACTTTTTGTCTTAATTGAAAATAATATAGGCCGCTTGAGGTAATGAAAATGTCCATCTTCGGTTGAACAACCGGTTTTAATGGCAGTCCTCCCGAACAGCTTTCATTATATAAAACCTCTATGACCATATACGCAACAACAGAGGCACGCTCTGAGCTAGGTCAAGCTCTTAGTTAAAAAACTTATCACCACTTAGCGACCCAAAACTACGAGTGAAAATATAAAAGTCTGGGTAGTGTCATCAAAAATAGAGTTTCTCTCATAGTAGGGCTCAGGAATCGAAGAACCGTTGATCCCTTTTACTAAGCTAACCCTAGCGAATTAGTCGGAGCATAATCAACCCTTCGCTCTTCTCATCTCCGGTCCTTTTTCTGGAACTCAGTAATCAGACTTATCTGGGGCTTTGATATAATGCGAACAGATGGAGGGAACAGATGTATACCCTCCATTGTGTATCATCTATCTGTTCTCCTCTTCAGTTCTGTACGCGTGGCGTGAAATTAACAAAGGAACCTATATATATACAATCATGATGCTTCAGTCTGCGAGGGGAGGAGGGCTCATCATCTTATAAGGTCTATCGCAATGATCAGTGAATGTCTCGCAGTGCCTAGGCACCGTCCGTTAAAAATTTCTTCACTCGCCTTTCTGAGGATCTCCACCACACTCTCTCCTCATGATGAATCTGTGATGTCTTACTGATCGTTCAGTGTCAGACAAGGCTTATTCACCTCACGCTTACATGTAAGCCGTCGTAGGATTCGATATGTCCACTTATAAGCGATATTTTTCTTCGTTTCACGGTGGTGTCTAACAGAGCACCGCAGGGAGCACCTAAATATTCCCCGATGTTGGTATCGGAGATTCGTACATTCTTCTTCTTTTAATTACACTACTCTCTTCATCGACATACTAAACTATCCGTTTTAGTATGAATCCTCGATAGTGGTACGGTTCTTACACGATACATTATCTGACAATCAAACCATTGGCGATCTTGTAATTATCTCTTACCGATACACAATTCCACCACTGTGTAGCGGTCCGCCCCATCTCATCAGCATCTTAACTCTGATTTGGTGAAGTCGAGAGTAAGACCGCAGAACGAGAGCCAAGTAATGCTTCTTACTTTTCAGCTTCCTTCGGTCTATATCAGCCGCCTCTGTCATAAATATCTCTCCTTTTGTGAAATACTGGGTCTTTGCTAAGCTATATATTTCTCTAGCCAACTTTAGAGTTTCGTTTAGCCTCTCTTGCAAAATCAAAACACACTCATACACACTTTACACCACATCAATATCTCAACAACCACCTTAGGATTGAATATCTCCTTGCCAAATTTCATGTTAAATTTGCAATTGGACCTCGCACAGTCCTTCCGTACAGGAGCTCGAAATGGAGAGAATCCTGTGGAATCCTGCGGAGGCCATCCTAATATTGCAAATGAATAATTGGCTCTACGAAACTTATCGCATCTTGTCTCAACTTGCTTCACTGCACATCCTTTCTGAGCATTACCCTTTTCAGGTAGCCGCAGATGGAACTTTTCTGCGCTCAATACCTTGAATTCATATACACGCGGTATAGTCAAATACTCACGCACGCACTTCTGCCTTAATGTTTTAAGCAATCTGTTGTACCACGATCCCTCATTAGAAGCTCAGAGAGTGAAGCTGGAGCACTCTTCATTTTGTCATTTTTAAGGAGTATATTTCTGTTATGGCACCTTCTTACATACGCAAACCTCATGAAAATAGATACCAAACTTCTTCCGATAATTCTGTGGCATTATATTACTTTTAGAGTCCATGTTTTCCCATCGGATAACGCGTGGCCTCGTATACCACTAAGCGTAAAGGACATACTGATTGGCCCTTCTGAAGACCGTTTTGTGGCTAGAAAAGGTCCTTGTTTAATCAGGAGTCATAATCACTATTTGAAAAGGCTGCGCTCTAATGATGGCCATGATGGACACAGAGGAATTTTGCTTCCACCGAGCCTAATCGGGCACGTTCTCTGACATATATTCACATGTAAACCTCCAATGTTTTCTGTTACATCTTGATATATAATTTTGGGCGGAGAATGAGAGACTGTTGTGTGATCTTACCCATTGTCTTTTTACACCTTGATGGCCACGAGACTCATCATGTCCTCATCTTATCAATCACCCTAATTCTCTTCATAGGCATTCATTTTTGGTATACCCAAAGTAAATTCTTCTCGCTAGCTGATTTTATCCCATAACTCTTATTAAATAGTCCATGCCATTCTTTACGTTCAGTGGATACTATTGTTCTCACCTTAATATCATTTTATGCTATTAGACCTCCACAAACCCTCTATTAGAGTAAAAATCGTCCTTTTGTTTACTTCTTAAAGTCTCGCGATCACTAGCAAGTTCTGTTAAGTATTCTTCACTATGAAGTCTATCTCCTCTCCTTCACTACGCACGCTACTAACTGAGTTATCTTTCTCTTCTTTCTGGATATTTACTTTGTAGTGCGCGCGAGCTACTCCACTCTCAATGACTGCACCATCCTTCATTGAACACGATCTTCACTTCCCGTGCAAGACGCAGCATGTACTTGCTCTTCAATTGATGGTCTCTGGGACACCCCGGTAACCTTCTCTGTACCATATACTTCAATCCGTATTAGGTGGTTTATTAAGGGACTTCTAATCTTGCTTCCTTTTTCTTGTAAACTTCTTCCCCCCTTAAGAATGAATACATTGGGACCCCTAGTGATCACGTTATGAGTGATTGCTCCGGTGTTGATCATAGAGACTCTCGCACGCACTGTTCACTTCTTATTCTCACCGTCAAAGAACATGTGGAGACTTCGGAGGATACCTTCCGCACTCTGTAAAAATTCTTCCCATCTCCAAACTCGCCATTCCATTACTATGACTCAATGTTCTGATCATAATTCTTCATAGAGAAATCTTCTCACGTATCATACGGCGATGGGGAAATTGACAAGCAAAGCTTCTAACTTGGTTATCTCGTACGGGCTTGCTACTTTACGAAAGAGCTCAGACACTCAGTCGAAAACTCCCGACGATGCAGTTACGATTAGGTTGATAGGCTGGAATATCAGGGGCAACGTGCACGCTTGCGTGACAATTGGGCGCCAACTGGGAATAACAATAGAATCACGACGACTTCCAGAGGCAAGCAGAAGCTGCGTTATGTGCCTACCAAGTATAAGAGGGCTATACACACATCTATTACTTGCGAGAGGAGCTTTCTATCAGCCGTAACCCGTATGTTCTACACGGAAAACTTCTCCTCTTTTCATGTTTAGTCTTCTCACTAACACCATTAAGTACGTCGTGTTGGAGATCTTCGGTACAATTTCTTGGTTCTTTCGGCACAGTGATCATACACAACATTACAAGCCACGGTATCTTGTTAATCGGATGTTCGGTTTTCGAGAACTTGGTCACGACTCATTCACCAATATCCCAGTACCAGTCACAGGGTGGGTGTGAGCAATCTGTCATTTTCCACTCTCTATTCAGTTCAGTGAGATTCGGCTCTCTCGACTTCGAGAGATTCAGGACTTTTAACATAGTGCCGCTTTCAGCAGACTACGGATGCTCCGGGCTTTGTAATCGCTCTTCATTATCCTGTCTGGGCCTGAAGCTACTCCTCTGTACCTTTCCACTGTTTGTTGAAATATGGAGGGGATCTACAGTCTCTTGCCTTTGCAGCGTCTGCCCCACTCTCCTTTGACACTTGAAGCAACGTGATCCCACCAAGTGGGACTCACACCTGGCTACTATCTCTATCAGTATAACTTTTTTTTGTCCAAGGTTGCGACTCGCACACTCGCACCTGTCTTGTCGCCGCTTCCTCCAACGATCTTACTTTCAATTGTTTGTTACCACTCGTACGTACTTGGTTGCTAATTTAGCTTCTTTAACTATTTACTTATCGTTGTAGATAGATCCATTCTAGCCTCTACCGATCTAAAAATTCTTACTATTTATTGTATGAGCTTTTTTAATCCGCGTGATTGTGTAGTTTCGTGTGTGACTGTTTTTGGTTTGGGCAGAAGGTTTTTAGAACGAATGAGCTTACCATTGTATCAGCTCAGAACTAGACTTGATCTCTTTCCAGCCGAGTTATCTGTCTTCTTTGTCTCGCCTTAGGTAGGGTGGTCAGAAGATTCTTTGGTGACAGTTATTTAGATATACTTCTTCCACTGAAGAAATATATCACATCAATGAGACTCATAGATAGTCAGATGTATTACATCTTTGCTTAGCCAAGTAAATCCATGCACTTTCTCTTTTAGATGCTCTTCAAATTAATCAGTTCTGTACAGTAACACAAACAGACGCCTAGGATTGTCATCCTCATATCGCGGTTAGCAGGACATCTATGAGTTTTGTACTTTAGCACAGTAACCGAATCTGTCTCATTATATCATCACCTCGTCAGGGACCAGCCACTGTTCTGTGAACGCCGATATAACACGCATCCTTTGATAAAGCTCTTTATATTAGGGCTTCATAATTCTTCACACTCTGCGACATGGCAAATTGTTGAACCAGCATTAACAGCCTTTATTGTCTAAAAGAACACACTAAAACACAACGAATGCTTCGTCGTTTTGCTCAATTAGGGATGTTGTCAGTTCTCGCCTCGGCTGTTTTTCGAACATTAACAAGTATTTCTTCTGATATCATTTTCTCTCTCATCGAAGAATGGCAAGTTTCAACTTCGGTATTTACTGGCGTATGGAAAGTGCCTTGTGGCTGCACTACTGTAGTGCTTTTGTGAAAGCTATTGCTACAGACGGCTTCTATGCCGTATTTGTGAAAGGCGTCCATGTTCGTCTGACTACACGTCATGTGTTTGGTATGCTTGCAGGGAGCTTACCTTCAAGCTTCTTTATCTTGTATTACGAGTATACTCTTAATTTATACATTCGTGTAGCTGCTTCTCCGTGCATATTTTTTCTGCCTCACTGGTAACTCTATATAGAATTGAGGCTTCAGCGTTCGTCTAGCTTCGTCTCCGCTACGTTCCACGCTTCAGCCTCAGAGCTTAGCTCTTTTTCTCTTTCATCCTTTCATAACATGCTTAGCTTTCGTCCTTCTCTCTTTCCGTCATCAAGCACTAACTTTATTCTCTTTTTACATAATAAAAGGCAGCAGGCTAACTTAGTTCTACTCTTTTCGCTCCGAGAGAAGCTAGCAAGCATAGCTTCTTTGTCCTCTCAAAGTCGATGGCTGATCTTCTGTTGCTCTACGAAGCAGGGCTCATCATGTTGAGCTCATCGCTAATCTTGTATTGTTTAATTACGCAGGCAGCGAGTTTCCTTACCCCGAGAAACCTCATTGATTTGCACATTTCTAACAACTCAGCATTATATGTAGCCATTGTTTATACAGCGGTTAAGAAATTGCATTGTTGTAGTAACAATAAGCATAAAATTATAAAATATACTGCCCGTTCACTAACAAAGATACACTTCGTTGAGCCCGAAATCACCAAATCACGCGTTCTTTTCTACCCAAAAATCTCCTGAAATTTGGATTCTACCTCGCACACTGTGTCATAGGAACAAACCGCCAAGATTATCTAACACCATGCAGAATTACATAAAATGTATAATTATATAGTATATAATATTATATATATATATAACACGTCCGTCTCTAATGACTAGTCAAACACGACCTACTAAACTATTTTTATGTTCATAAAAATATTTACATATATTAATTTATTTATATGAATATATATAATATATATTAAGGTATTATATATTAGTAATAATATATATATATATATATTATATATATATATATATATAGAATATTATTATATATATACTGTTTTAAATCAAACTGTAGTAAAAATTTGCAAAAATCTTGCGGGAAAATAGTGTTTTCGCCCCAGAACACAACTAAGTGGAATCCGGGGGAATTTCGAAATCAACTGATTTTCGCTTCGCTCAACCTTGTAAATTTTACTACCTATCTAAACAATAAATTACTTGAAATAATATAGTATATTTAGTATATAAATCCATTTATATATATTATAGATATATCTCTAAATAATATATTTGATGTTATATATTAGTATTAGTACTATTTTGTAAATATCATTTATATTATATATATAGTATATTATTAATATATATATAAGTCATATTTGTATATAAAGATAATTGTCGACCCTGTACATAAATATTAGTATATATATATATATATAGAATATGGCTTACGTGGCATCACAAAATCGGTAGAATTATTGGAGACGACGGAGTCGCATGCGAACTAGGCGCGTTCGAATCTACTTCGGATTCTAGGTAGAATTACCTTCCTCTCTTGAATAGGGCTATGCCGTGAGGTGTGAAACTTTTTAAAAAAAAAAAAAAAAAAAAAAAAAAATATATAATATTAATATATATTATATATATATATATCGTATTATATTTATATTAGTATATTTATACTTTAGTTATATATTTAGTAATTATGTATATAGAATATATATAGTGTTGATTTTACCGGTAAAAAGTAATACAAATAGCTAAAAGGCTCATCATTAATTATTCACAGAGTTTATATTGTTTCCGAGGAAGATGATGGGTATTGTTGCCGGATGGAGAAAAAATACTGATTTCACCATACCTAAATGCGGTGATAACGTTCAAAATCCTTCAATAAAATATAACCGTACAAGGAACTAATATTGACAGTTTACATACACACATCAGCAACAAAACTTCTCTCACGCTTTCGACTCTCTTTCGGTTACCGAATTAATTACTTTAAAACAGGTAGACCTGCCTCTAAGCCGGTTCTTAACAAAGATTGGTGTTGTGCTCAATTATACTTTAGCAAATATGCATCTGTATATTCGGGTGTTCTGTAGTTGTGCTGAAGGGTTATACAACAATAAATCTCCTGAACAGAGAGGTTGTCCTTTCAATTTAAATGTTAATGACGGGTTGAAGAAAGCATAAGTTAAAGTTATGATGGTCAAAACTTACTCTTCTGAACTGATAAACAAATCTTGGGTCAGGTCCCTTGACAATATCCGAAACAACTATCAACTTTCTTCACGCACTTCTCAAGGACCCTATATTTGTAGAAGTATCTAGATCTCTGTTTGATAATGAGCTCCGGGCCTGTGTCAATTAATATGTGCAACTTTATACTTAAAAAAACTCACCAACCTATCTTCCTGAAGATCCTTCAAGTGGAACAACCGTTTGACCGGGTTCGTCGTTGCTTTATGTGAAAACCTGATCAGTCAATACTATTCGTTAATCAAAGAATTTAACTGTCTTGTGATCAATACTTTGATATGAAACCAATGTCTTTAAGAGCTAAAATAATAACTACTTGAAATATTTAAAGTAACATGAAAATGAATTACCTTTTGGGTTGGCATATCAAAAAACCACTGAGATAAGTTTAAAAATATTGGTTAAGTAAAAAAAATAAATGAATGTGTACTGGCCTTATACAAAATCTAGGTTTTAACTGAAATCGACATGAACATGCAAGTTAGATGTCGCTGCTGGATATCGTACCATACATGCGCATTGAATATTAGGAACCTCAATACTAATAACCACACTAATATATTTATGCTTTGAAAATGTCACTTGCAATACAGATCAACGACCATACATATATACATGCAGTATGTACATTTGTATGTAGCACGAATGGTGTTGATGTTGCAAGACATTAACGGCTTAATCAATACAAATGCATCTAGTACTTAAATTTATACAGTTATACTTGCCCATAATAGTGTAGCTATTAAAATATATATAGTATGATTATTGTTCAAGAATGTGTATATAAACAAATTATATTAAACAAAACTGATACAGACTGACTGATTTGATAAGAGATATTAAGTCTTTACTTGAAAATTAATGAATTTGACATATTACAAAATATGCCGATTTTTAAGTGTGCACAAGACAAGACAGTGCAAGACCAGCTGACATATAAAACAGCTGTTTACTCTAATGCAAATGAGTTGCCTATTAGTAATTTAAAACAAATTCTTTTTAACAAACAAAAGTTGAGACTTTGACCAATTAACCATATGTTAAAAATAATAAATATTAAACTGAATAAAACGTTATTTTATTACCACTATATAATAATTTGCGAAACTTCAAAAAAATAAATTACTCCTAAATAAAGCTTACCTGCCAGTAATATCTATGCCACGATTCAAAACCGATTGCACCTTACAAAATGACCAAATATTGCAGACGACACTCTGATATATCAAATACACATAAGAAATTACAATATGATCACAAATGCTTTAAGAGCCACAAACATAAATACCTTTATCCTTTACAATGAAAGCAAAACTGCGAATACTTTACACATATGAAATTAAATCCCATATTTAATTTAAAAATAAATAATTACCATACGCTTAATTAATATGACAGAACATAACACTGCTTGGTTACAAAATATATACTTTCACAATAAATAAAAAATGTGATCGAGATATATTAGGCATTCACAACTACCAACTGTATACCCTTGGGTTAACGACAATGCACAGCGAAAAAGAATCCAATTTAATTACTTATTTTTACTATTTTATACAATCATCATAATACTAGTTTTCCGCCCTATAATTATGAATCACATCCCCTTGAAATCAGTAAGTAAGAAAATTAATGGTCATACATTTATCAATTAATTTAGAAAAACAAATATATAACAAGCCATCTCAAGGAAAGGCGGGATTGAGCATCTTTCTTAAATATCATAGTATGTATTTCCAAGAAATGACAAATCATTCGGTTCCGAATCAGGATAAAAAAGGCTAACGTAACATTGACGATTAAGAACACTATAAGGTATATTTTTAAGAGGTGGATATATAAGTACATATTGTTTTAATCTAATTAGCCTTACCGTGAATTTGTTGTTTTAAAGATTTTTTTGCTCTTTTGAATAAGATTTTGATATATAGTCCATAAGATACTCTGCTTATGGTTATTAGTAATCTAATCACTTAAATCATTAGTTAGGGGTAAATTTAGATTAGTGAGAAGGTAAAGAGAATAGAGATAGGTTGATAGTGAAAATATTTGAAAAGAAATGAAGAAATTTACCTCTATAACCCTTTACATTTTTGATTTTTACTTTGATTACACAAACACGACTAAATAGTACCGCCGCTTTGAATTAGAAGTGAGTCCCCACAATTGTCGCAAGACATTGTGATTTTTTTTAGTGAAAATTTAGTGGAAAATGGATACACATGTAGAACAAAATATAATTTCCGACTAAAGCACCTTATATATAATAATTACGTATATTTAGCAAATGAGTTTATAAATCCTAAAATAAAAATACTATATCCTAATAAAATATTCAAAAATAAGCAAAATAGTAAGTAGAAGACATATTTAAATATATAATAGTTTTTATATTATCCTCCCACTGAAGAGTTTCAATAAAAACCATTGCAATTAAAAGAAAGTTAAATTTTTTACCAAATTCAGATAAATTCCTGCGTAAAGGAATTTCTTTGACCTTGACAGCAGGCCTGTCTAATTGAGGTTTTCTTTGACTCTGAATTTGAGTAGGAATTTGAATTGCTGTTGAAGAGTCAGTTGAGGGTGAATTATATCTTTGAAGTGAAGGTTGTCATTCTAGCAATTAAGCAGTATCACTATTAATTTGAATAACTGAATTTGATTTTGAGGTTGATCAACTTGTATCTGTATTTTCAATTGTTTTTGACCAGCTGAATTGGAGAGATCTAACTGCTTGCTTCAGCATCAGTTTCTCCACTGGAGACCGAGTGGGTAATAGATAACTCAAATGGGGGTAGAGATGACAAATGGAATAATGACAGGTTTGTGTCCATCTCCCTTTTTTAATAACACACTCTAATCTTATCGTCATCACCAACAATGACTTCGAGAACTCTGCCCAAACCAGAAGGGTCTAGGCTTATTAGGTGTGTGTATCAGAACTATATCTCCACCTTAATTCTGTTGTCCCACTCTGACTGTATAGAGATTTTCTAACTCGCTGGCGACAATTTTAATAGGTAAGAACTCGTACCATAATTCCCACTGAAAGTCTCCAAAACTCTTCCTTGAGCCGTTAGAGTTATGGCTAGTCTTGTTGTGAGGGAGGAAGTTTTTTTTTCCATAATGGGGGTTTTAGGGAATGTTTTAAATTGAGGTATGACATAAGGCTTAAAAAGGAAATTTGAGAATCAGAGATTTTGAGTTACAGATATTACAGGTTAAAGGTCTTTTGAATTGATAAAAATTGGTGATAATGTTTTGAAATACTTGTTATTACAGTTGAAAGTAGGTTAAGGTTGCTTTACCTATAGTTTTATAGATACATCCTTAAATGTTCGTATCATTCTCTCCCAAAATGATCCCACCCAACTGAAATAGACTGGAATCTTGTAATGTTTGATGGGTTAATTGATACGCCATATGTTCGGAGAACATATTTGAAGACAAAGATTCTAACAGTATATTTCCACCGTTGTTTTGAAATTTCCTGAGTGCATTATCTGAGTACAATTGATGGTATGTCGATATAATATTTGTGAAACGTTGGAATGAAAGTAAAAAGGATTCAGTGGACATATCTGGATAGACATCAACATGAATAGCTCTGATATTAAGGCTAGGTGAAGAATTAATAGATACATTTTTTGAATTCTTATCATTTATTTCTACAACAAGATGCCCTGTAAAGTCCACTCCAGTATGCTCAAAAGGAGCGCACAAAATTACTCTATGATGAGGAAGATTAGTCATTTTGGATACTAAAGGGTATACTGTTAAATTTTTTGCAAACTATAAAGTCTGACAAAACATTTTTTACAGCCTGCCCTGGCCTTGGTAATCCAGAAGCCATGGGCTCTGATGAAATTGAAATTGATAGTGTCTTGAACACCCAAGTGTTGAAATCTAGAATGAAAATCCTCGTTATTATTGAATTATAGTGAGATGATGATCCTTGCCAAGAAGAATTGGATTTATTCACATCATCATTATATAGAAGTGTCTTGGCAAGTCTACCTTTGGATCGGATTAGGGCCTTTACTCATCCTAAGTGTGATAAGCGAGGTAAGTGTGATTGACCAGCGGTGGAATTTCATCCTTGTTAGGATTTTGGAGAAATAATTTCTCCTTAGAAAAACAATGCGCTATCTTCAAGACTTCAACCAATAGAGTTGGGCTTTCTGATCAGATCACAATCTTCATCCAGCCCTTTACTCCTGCTAATGATTTGAATATTTTTGAAGTTACTTTATAAAGCCTATGCACACTTGAGTTATCTTTAAATGGTAACAAAGACTGTGAAACAACACAAGATTGTGTGCATTGTAAGTCTTTTCCTTATTGGCCTCAGACAAACATTTAAAGTTACTGCTAGGCCATTTGAGATTGATCTTGGAGAATCCAAGAAGGACCCTTTAGCCATTTTATAATTTTGAAAAGAAAAAGTAAGAAGTTGTAACAACCTCTGGTAATCCAGATCTGGCTGGGTTTTTCAGCAGTATTGATATATGCATAGAAATGGATTACTTTGTACTCTTGCTCACTTGGTTTTTTTTGTTTGATAAATTTCTTTGAGTCTATTATTTACCAAAATATTTTTATTTTTGCCTTCCAGATAGGAGCCCATGAAAAGGACAATTTGAGAATCTACAACACACTTTATGTTTTTTGAAATGAACATTAAAGAAAATTCTGATAATATTGATTTGATACACTTGAAAAATAAGAACACAGACAACACTCCAAAGAGGGCAAGAAAGCGCTAGAAGTTTGAGGGGGGCCACCTTTGGCCTCTTGAGAATATTAAATTAAACCGTTGACCTAATACTAGATAAAGAACAAAAACCATAACAGATGGTGAAGCATCACAAAATACAAAAAAAGGGTTTGAGGGAGAAGGTGTAAAACTTTTCTTTTTTCTCAATTTCAATAAATATTAATTTTATTTCAATCTATAAGTCTTTCCAGGAAACTAAAACATCAGCAGGGACCTTTTCATCCCAATCGAGACTAATTGCCATAATTTCCTAATTAATAGCGACCTCTTAAAGTAAACGGGTAAAAAGATATTTAAGGATCAAAACCTTGGACACCAGCAGATTAAACACAATCGTTTTGGTATTTGCATCAGCATTTAATGAAAATTTTGCTAGTTTTAAATTATCTGTTAGAGGATTAAAAAGATATCCAAGAAACTTATCTTCTGATTTCTGATGTTGAACTATTCTACCCTCTTCTTCATAACAGTTCTTATTGATCCATTTTTTGAAATTCCCAACTTCTAGATTGGAAACGACCATGATTGCCATTCTTGTTGTTGCATGTCATAATTAAGTTCTTTTATAATGTTTGTAGATCATCTGCCACCTTAATAATTATTATCAACAAAAATTATTTAATAGAATCTGAATACATGCATCGTCCTCATAAGACTGAGCATGATGCTTAATGATATATATAATTGAGGATGAAAGGTGAGGAATGTGAAACCAAAAACAATGGTTGAGTATCGATAAGCCCTTTAAATTGACCATTACTAAAAAATAAAGCAAAAGCGATTTTGCGGTCTTCGATAGATTTTAACTTAATCTGAAGGAAGGCTTGTTTAATGTCCGCTAACATGACAAACTGATTTGATCTGGAACCGGAATAATGACCTAACAAGGAGGACATAAGATCTGGTCCAGTATAGGCTGCCTCATTTAGAGAATGGTAAAGAATTAGTTTTAAGAGAACAGTTAAACACAGGCCTGACCTTGTTGATACTTGTTCATCAGTTTTTTATTACAGGTCTGTGAGGAACCCAAATATAATTTTTATACTCAGAGGGAGATACTACTGAACTCTTCAATAATACCATTAGCTAATTGTTGCTGAAAGACAGCATCATAGGCTTTAACTAAATCTTTAACTTTCCAAATTTTTATGAACTCTATTAAGCACTGCAAGAGCAATGTTATAGTTTGGATGGCAACAAGGAAGTTTATCTCAATCCATGGAAGATCTATAATCTATATGATATTTTCTTTGAACTCTATACCAACTTTGAATTTTTCATCTGTTTCAAATCATCTTCAGATATTCTTATTCAACCTTCAATACCTTAAGGACTCTAATTTGACATGTTTTCTAAATCCTTGATCTATCCTCTGAATTAACTTAGAATATGGCTTAAAGGATTAAAATATAGAATGTACAACAGGGTTTAAGACTGCATTACCCAAAGTAGGGTTAACCTGCATGTCAGATTTTGATTTAGAATTTTGATTTTGAAGATATGATTTATGATTTTGAACCAATTGATGATGTAGAGTTTGAAACTCTGCTATTTTGAATTATTGTATATACATTAGTAATAGTTTCTCACAATTGGAATAATATAGAACCACTCTTAACGTTAAAAGCAGATCCCACTCATACATTTTAAGTAATTCTAGTTGAGGGAAATACTCTATTAAATCAAAGCCAATTAAGAACAATGACATAACTCGAAAAATGAGTTTATTAGACTGTTTTATATCGCAGAATACGAATATACCTCTAATTTTGTACAGCTGTATTTTTCTCATACATTAAGTTTCATCTTGCACAAAGTATCGTACGTCTCTCAAAACTT
>JABUQX010051799.1:0-37515 GCA_015478945.1 Trachelipus rathkii
AAAACGAGCATTATTGAGGGAAGATATTAACATAATTAGCCCACACTAAAAGACAACAGGGCACCCGTGATGGGGAAAGATCTAAAAAAAAAAAATATATTAAACTACAAAGAAAAAAAAAACAATAGTTACGGATATAATAAACTAAGATAATATAAAAAATATAACTAGATCATAATAAAATAATATAAGTAGTAATGAATAGTAATAGAGAAGATGTAGATAATTTTATATGTCTAGTTTAATTAGTAGCAGTGGTAGTATAGTAGAATATAGTATAAATCGTCGAATAGATATTCTTCATGGATATTATATCAAGTGTAGTGCTATAATAAGTTATAGGTATAGTAACGAGAGTGGACTGCAGGGAGAGCTGGGATCGATTTTTGTATGTCAAAAATTTTGATCTGCCGAATGCTTGATTGAAAGTTTCTTCGAGGGTAAGGGAAAATGGAGGATGCGATGCGGGGATGCGAGGTCTTAACGTAGATGAAGGATGCGGGATTGCGGATGCGATGTTTTAATCTTTGAAGTTTGGAATTAAAAATTCATATAATAGGTACACCTATAAAGTTATAAGTCTAAGGATATATATTAAGAATATTATTAATATAATGATTATTACTATTATTATATTATAATAAAGTAATATATATAGAAGAGTTTTTGTAGACATAAACCTATTAGATAGCTAATATAATTATCTATAATAATATTATTACTATTCAGTTAATAATAATAAGTTAATATAATATTAATTGGTGATTGGGTCAATTGACATGACAGAGATTATACAAGGGTGGTACTCGTTAATACGATAATAAAATCATGTATGAACATGCATCAAATATTCGTTAAACTCCACAGCTGTCACTAGTCGGTAGTACTGGGGCAGAGCCCACGTAGATATCTGATATAATTACCATTGCCTGCCAGTGCCACACTCTCGACTCCTTTAGATATTAAGCACAAATATACGTAGGAAGTTATCTTTCTACTGTTATTTACTAGTTCGTATCTCGCTTCAATTTATACATATACTAATCCGTGTCGCGTCAAGTGTTCTGTGTTCAAGTGGTTGCGTCATATTTTAAATGAATTCACAGCAAATAGATGAAGGTTACTGTATGCATGTGGTGGTTTACGGTTCGTAACAACGGTAATTCGAATTAGAAAAGAATTCGCTCTCTATGAGAAATGGTGACCTAGATCGTGTCATCCCGCTATAACAGTGTTTGCAACGTCTCATCAACGGGTCTTAGAGAAACAGGAAGTTTAAAAAATTACTAATGAAACGGGCGAACCGTTCGCATAGTTAACTCCATGATGTCAAAGAACAGGTGTCTTCCAAGAAATTGAGGAAGTCCTACAACAAGTACCAGAGAAATGATTCGCTGCAGACACTATGTAAGTTCATATGACCAGTTTCAGGTATTTGAGAAAATCAACTTCTGTACCTTCAGACATAGAGTGCAGGCACTGTGTACCAATAGTATTTTCCTGCACAAAGAGCTTTGTGTCGATTGATGCAACAGAAAATTGCAGACAATCCTCACCATTGAGCAGAAATATTGTTCACGTGATGAGAAGGCAAAGAATTTCCACAGAGACGCCATATGACTTCCATAACAGATAACATATGGCTAGATGTGAACTCCACATGCAATAGTTTGATAGCGAGCATCAGACACACTTCATTATGTATGGGTCGGAAAGTACATACTAATGTGATAAGGTCCAATCTTATAATTACACAGCGTGCTTCTGGAGAGTTGATCGCCATTTCTTGTAAGCATTGACTGCATACCTGACCTGGGAAGAGCCATTACAAATTAGATCCGAAATGTTTGACATGCACTATTGATTGCGCTCCAGACTCATTCAGTTTAGTTCCTCGTATACTGATTGAACTACTGGATAAAGTCCAAGCCGTTGTAGGGTACGAGAGGTAGAGAACATTGGCCTCGCGGTCTCCAGACCTAAATGCAATTGAATTTCTTCTTGTGGGGTCACTGAAACATATTGGTTTATACAGCAAACAGTTTGAAATCAGAAGAATTAGGGCTCGCATATATCCGCATCTTGTGAACACAAATCTCGGAAGCATCACACGGTATATTATGAAGCGTATCCGCCAATAATGCGTGACAGAGATTATAGGAGGGGGCCCCCCCCTTTATGTTTTTAATTGGCCCGCTTGGTGCTCATTTTCAATAAACATTTGTATAAACCTAGTGCATTCCATTGCTTCGTGACTATTTCTGATGTTTTGTTTCTTCTGTGCAGTAGATGTATGTTGTTCTTATAATTAAATAAATTGCACTGAAAATGTTGTTAATTACCTTTCCAAATTTAGTTTATGTTTATTGTAACTTATGTTTAAATAGGTTTATACATTGTTCTCTGGAAAAAGAGGGACGTGTTTCGGTGAACATGTTTGTTGGCAGTGACACAGATCATTTAGTTAGTAGCGAAGATATATCATACTGAATTTTATTTCGGCCATATTAGTTTAAACTATAGTAGATATATATTATACTGATATATATGTTATTTAACTAATATAATAATATAGTAATTGATATTATTATTATATATAATATTAGTATTAAGTATATTATTATATATATATATATAATAATTATAATATGAAGATATAGGATAGTATATTATAATATAATATATTTATGACTAGTAGGTATATTAATATATATATATATTTATAATAAGTATATATATACCACTTCCGAGGCAACATTTTTCGATATGAAAAGGAATAACGAGATTGATTAGGCTTAGTGGAAGAATTGACAGACGTGTCTGTCAATGCCGACAAGGGCAAACCGAAAGGTTTGTCTGTAGTTTGTTCTGTATTTGATTATTAAATGATATTTATTATTATAATTATTACTTAATGATAAAGCATCGTCCCGAATATAAACAATTTCGAGGTATGATAATTTGTTGCTCCGGCTTCGACTCTACTCCGGCTTCCGTCCGTTTACGGCTCCGACTACGGCTCCGGCTCCGGCTCCGACTACGCAACAAAGATTACGAAAGTTCCCCGCTAGAAGGAACCGAGTCTGTATGTTTAATGTATTATTAATTTATTATATTATTAATATATTATTATATATTATTGATTTTATTATTATTAATATTATTATTATTATATTATTAATATATTATATATTATGGATTATTATGTAATTATTTATTATTATTATTATTATTCATTAATTATTTAAATTTTATTATAATTTATCTATTATTATAATTAGTTATTATTTATTTATTATTATATATTATTTTATATATAGAGAAAAGAATAGAAGAAGAGAAGAAGAGAAAGAAGAAGAAGAAGAAAGAGGAAGAATGAAGAAAGAAAAGACGAAGAAGAAGAAGAAGAAGAAGAAGAGAAGCGCGAAAAGAAGAGAGAAGACGATTCAACGTTCTCGAGGCACTCATTTGCAAGGTCGAATACGCATCTTTTGTTATTCAATTATTTGAACAGTTCAAATTACTTTAGATCTATTTATTATTATTATTATTATATTATTATTGATTATTATTAATGATTATTATTTATTATTCATGATTAAATTATTATTATTATTAATTAATTAGTATTATTATTATATTATATTAATTATTATTTTTATTATTAATATTAATTATTAATTTTCTATTAAATATATATTATTGTTATTATGATTATTTATATTATTATTATTAAATATATATTATTATTATGTATTATTTATTATTAATTATTATTATTATTAATTTATTGTTTAATTATTATGTTATTATTATGGTATTAATTGAATTATTATTTTTATATTATGTATTATTATTATATATTATTATTAATTATATTAATTTATATTATTATTTATTATTATTATTATATATATTATTATTATTATGTAGCTATGAGTTAGTGGTAGTATAGCAGTGGGTATATCGCATAGGTTAAAAATGTTGAGTGGGTGTAGATGAGGGAGTTAAAACAGGCTCCTTTGGTTTAAATAAAGGAAGTTAGTCCGTGGGGCCGAAGGGGACCACCCCCTTAAAAATCGAAATGTTCGTAAAGAAAATTTGTGAGAGGATTCAGAGTTGAGTTTTCTAGAAAGACTTGAATCTGTGAAATCTTCGGTGAATTGGATCGCCGGCACGGTGCTGAGCACTGCGGATGCCGAGTTAATAACATCGTATAGCACAAAATGTTAGGTGGACTTACAAAAGGGTTTCGAGTCGTAAGAGTTAGCAAAATTAGTGATGTTATAAAGTCGATGTAGGGTGTCTAGGACCCATTAAAGGAGAGGTCGACTGCAAAAAAGAGATAAGAAGACATGAGCGTCGGAAAGGAGGAAATGAAAGAAGCGCTCGAAAGATGAATAGAAGAGGGAAGAACTGTTAAGAAGGAGTGGACTCAAGGAGTGAGAGTTGGCAGCTCGATCGAACCGTGCTCCTCCGCGGTATGCGAGTTACTATAAACCTATTTGTAATAAACAATTTGGTTGTCTTTATATATGTTATTGGGTCTGTAGAATTTCGAAAATAATGGTTTCCGAACCAACCAAGAAATAAAATAAATAAATAAATAAATAGAATAAATAAAATTTCTTATTCTTTTTAATGTTTATACTTACAAATTTACGTTTTTACAATACCTAAAGCAGTAAAATCAGTAATAAACCACCAATTCACCCATCCAGCCCCCTTCTGTCAATTGTGTTATTGATCTATATGACTATTGATTAACCATTTCGAGTGAACAGTTGTATTGAGTGAAGACATAGACATAAGAAATCAAGGTTTATACAAGAGATCAACAATATATGCGTGACGGTAAATCAAGTTCTTTGCACAGTAATAAAGCTATTACTGCGAATTAGAGTCATCTGAGCACTATGAAAATAGTACCAACCCAACGAGAAACCTAACATTTCTAAACCTTAAAGCAGTGAATAGTAATGGTTTTAACGAGGTAAATAAGAGTTTTCACACTTAAACAGTAAAGTACATAACATAAATATCAAAAACGCGTTAACTTTATTCACACTTGTCAGCATGTCTCTAAACATAGAACAATGTATTTTACTTAACATGGTGAAATTATGTAACAAAATTTTCATCTCGGTTCTTTTGAATTATTTTACAGAGACAATGAGTAGTACTCTAACGTCAAGTTTCACTTTAATAAAGCTACTAGGCATGAAACTAACGAATATAATGTAAACAAAGGCAGAATCAGACCGCAACATCTTAAGCAGAGATAAACTGCTAACACTTAACAGATCATAACACATTAACACACCTGTAAAGTAACTTAAATATGATGCAAATCGTAACTATTTTCTTACTTTATCAATATAGGTATCTCCAACATAACGATGTTAATTTACACTTAAATTTCAAAGAAATAATTTATCTAAAATTTTATCACAACAGTGGTTAATTAATATTATCATAGCAGCGAAAGTATGCATACGTAACAAAGTTTCCACATAATAAAAGCATCATATGAACTAGAAAATAATGTGCAAAAGAACAAACCTATACACCTTAAACACGGAATAAAACTGTTACATTAAACTGAATAGTTCCACACTTACACCAGTGAAAGCAACTAACATAGTTATGCAGAAAGTAACCTAATCTTACTTTTTCAAGCATATCTCTAGAATATTAAACGTTAATCTTAACTACAACTAATATGTTGAAAAAATGTAAGTCATTAACTTGTTCCGATTATTCAATAACTGATCAACAATTATATGCAACATAACAATGTTTTCACATTAATATAAAGCTAAATAGCAATAGGCATATGAACTAGGAAAATATATGTACATTACGACAAACCTAACACACACACACAAATAACTGTTAACATTAACAAAGTTGCAGACTTAACACCTGGTAAAGTAAGCTACTTTACATACAAAAGCGTAACTCTATATATTATACGTCTTTGTCAAAGCATATACATACTAAACTATTAAGCAAGTAATCTACTTGAAAGTTAATCATTTAATATCAGAATTGTGTATAAGCATACGCTGACACTTCATAATAACATAACGAGTAAGAGACGATAAAGTACAGGTTATTTAGGCTTGACTCTTTTTTAAGATCTCGCTCTGATTCAAGAAATACCAACTCTAAATCATAGTAATGATTTAATGCTTATTAACATAAGAAGTGAGTGCATACTCTATATATTTGACCTTCGGATGAATACAAGATGATAGCAGTCGCTATTCGATTTACGATTTAAATATAAAATGACAATCGTTGGGAAGTAAGTAAACTCCTCAAGGAATATATCGAAACAAGAACGTAGAGGATGTCGGGAATGTCGTAATAACAATAGCGAAAAACTATCCTACTGAAGAAATAGTGTATAAACATCCCTTAAATGTAATGAAGATTCTTTCTTTCATAACAATTCAAAGAAGTAAACAGAATAAAGCGCGTATGAATGAACGATATCAGTTTCAAAAGTTGTATCTGTTGAGACAACAACAAGCAGTACAACGCAACAACAATAATTAGTAATGAAGATTGATAACTTTGATACTACAAATCAGAATAATATGCCTAACGTAACATTTTTTTTCTACATTAATAAACTAACATAGCATTACTAGAAGCGTAAGAAATAAGGTACAACGAACGAATACCATTAAGCACGAAAACATGTTAACATAAAAAAGTTCCATACTCTTACCACCTGTAAAGTAACTGACATTTGCATGCAGATCGTACCCTATTCACATGACTTACCGAAACTATTCTAAATATTAAGTTTAATTTTACATTAAACAACATTTGTACAATATTTATGCAAGAGATTTACTAGTAAAACATTGTTTAATTATCAATAACAGGAGGCAGAATGAACGTATGCCTAAGTTATGTATTTAGTTAGAACTACTAACTATATACATAACTGAACTAAGAGTATGATGTACAAAGCCAAACCTAACACACCATACGTAGAATAAACCACTAATTTATACAAACTTACCGCACTTCGTTCGATATGGTTGTTAATGAAGTCATTAATGCTATATTACAAGATTTAAGACTATGATAGGATTTAATGAGGGTTGGAATCATGTTTGGGCATTATGATCAGTCACGCTGACCGAAATACTCAACTGTAAACGATCAGTTAAGGATGTATATTAGACGATATTTGTGAGTGAAAGAGATGACGGAGACCTTGAACAAAAGTCATTTCAGTCCAGTGAACAAGGGCAACACATAATTTAACCAAATGTCAGAGTAGGTAGCTAGCTAACCACGTGTTCATGAGTAGCTAAAAGGGAAAAAGGTAAATGACTGTAAAAGCGATATGCAGTTCGACGCCCAAATTTAGTTTCAAACACATCGTTACATTAGTAAAGTTAATCTAGAGAAAGAAGCTGTAGAGGATGTGTTCAAAGACTCGTTGTTCTGTTTGGAAAATAACTCGTGAATATCATAACGCAACTAAGAATAATAATGTACAAAGGCAAACCTAACATAACCTTCGCGTATGAATAAATCAGACCAGTCATAACCATACACTAAAATTCCCCCTATTATCACAGGTAAAAGTAGCTAATCAGGTCATTACAATCACCCGAAATGCACCCACTTTTCCTTCGCATATACTAGAATCAGGATAATGTCGTAATCATCTAACATATCCTTAACAAAGTGAAAATAGATGATAAATACAAATCTGTGAACTATGAATTAACACTATTTCAACAAAGTGTCAAGTCGTGTTTGAGTATAAACAATCAATGGGAAGTCATGATTAAGTACAAAAGGCGAAACATAAAGGGCAATAACCTAACATTTAACCCCAAACCCAACCTTAAATCCTAGGACTCGACGTTTCTAGACAACTCATCGCTCAGTTTAACACAGTATATTTACCAAGAATTCAGTAACATTTCTTTAACAAAGTATGTTATTGTAGTCCGACAGCATTGTTATAGGTGTAATATTAACATAACGTAAAGCTAACTTACGAATAACGTTTTGATTAATCAGACTACTAAAGCAACGATGAATTAACAATCGAGAGAAACTGTGGAGCGCCCTTGAAAGGGATATGATAGTCTTTAGAGAAAGGGGGGATCGACGCCCCGGAAGGGATGTAAGCAGGGGCTTTGGGCCTCAGCCTTAACCCTCCTTCGGAGAGGGTAATGCTGCTTAAATTTAACATCGTTATGTTGGAGGATATAGAATGTAGTATAAAGTTAGAATAGGTTACGACATTTGAATGGTACGTAATTACCACTAAATGAGAAGTTCAGTTGTGGAACATATTATAAAGTAGAGGTTCTTCATCTTGCTTAAGATTAGTGTCCTGGGTTTGGCCTTTGCTGTATCAATTAATGAGTTCTTAAGTTTGCAGTTGAGCTCAATGTTATGCGTTATATTAAAAATGTGAAAATTTGTTACGTTAGAGTATCTCTCATTGGTTCTGTAATGATGAATAGACCGGTTTATGGTAAATTTTTGTTACATAATATTATGCTGATGTAAATTACGAAGAAAGTTAAAAATCTAAATGAAAAAAAAATTATGATTATGCTTCGTTTTTGGATGTTATGTTAGTTACTATTCACGTGGTGTATTAAGTGTGAAACTCTTCATTACGTTTAACTCGTTTATTCCTCTAGTTTTAAAGTGTGTTAAGGTTTTCTCGTTAGCTGGGGTTTTATATCACATAGTTCAAAGATGAATGCTAAGTAAGGTTGTTGCTTCTTAATTGATCTAATAATTGTGTACTTATGTGTAACGGTTCAGCATATTATATTATTACTAAGATCATTGTATAAAAAGAACATTTGATTTTAGATGTTGTTTATATCAAAAATGGATAAAACGAAATGTTTATATTAATCATAAATCAAATAGATGCAAAATAAAGAGAATACACAAAATTGGAAGCAAGGTGGGGCTGGTATGGGGGTTGAAGTGGTGGTTTATGATTTAACTAGATGTTACTGCTTTAGGGTAGTGTACAAAGACGTAAATTTGTAAGTTTAAACATAAAAGAAATAAGAATTTTATTTATTTATCTTAATTATTTATCTTTTGTTTTATTTCTGTGACTGGTTCTGAAAACCATTATTTTCGAAAACCTCAGACCCCCCTATCAATATTATAAGACCTAATTATTTAGTATGTCATTACAGAATATTTTATTATCGGCCGCACGGAGGCCGCAGACGGGAGAGAGAGTGCAGCTGTACAATCCTAGCTCGACGAGTGTGAACCTCTTGGTAGGTCATACTTGGTGCCTTTTCAGTTATTATTCACATCGTTTATATTCATGGCTTTTCATTTCTCTTGTCTTCATGGTCCCGCGTGAAATCCCTTCGTCTTGTTTTTGCACTTATGCTCTTTTTTTTATCGCGATTCGTGGACTCAGTTATAAAATACTTATACGCTATGTGATAAGGCTTTACGGTCCACTCAAAGGGGGGTCGTAAAGACACCCTAAACAGGCTTTTATACCAACTTTCCTATTTTCACACCTCTTCGACTTCGATACCCTATTAAAGTGGACTTTAAACAAAACATAGTTTTGTTAATCAGAGTGAGTATTGGAAGTGTTATGTGCAGTGTTGGCTACATAATGTGTGAAGAGCTAAAGCAAGCAAAACTATCAGATTCTAAGAGGATTGAATTTGTCCTCGCCTGTCCGAGCCAACTTGTTCGCCAATTAGAAACACTGTATACGATTTTTAATGGGGGGTGGGCTCCCCTATCGGGCGCAGGGGCATTTATTCACTGAACATAACAAAAGAACTATACCTACCCATCCATGCTAACAACCTACAAAGTTGTGTACTCTTTAAATAAATAACTATCAATTTTCTTACTACCACTAATACTACTGGTACTATATAATAAATAAAGTAATAAGAAAATAAAGATGAAATAATTAAGAAATTATAAAATAGATAATAATAACTAAAAATAAATAATAATATAAATAATAATAGATAGATAATAATAATATTAATTAATCAGAAAATTAATAAAAATATTAATACTAATAATAATAATAATAATAATAATAATATATAATAATAATGAATCATAATAAATAATAATTTACTTATAATAATAAATAATAGATGAATAATAATAATAATAATAAATTTATAATAAAAAAATAAAATAGAAAATAATAAAAATAAAATAAATTATTCATATTGGATACATCTCAACTCTTACACACGAACCTCTCCAAAAGAAATAGTATTTATCTAAAGGAAATCCAGTCATTGCACCAGTGATAAATAAATACTAATAATAAGTAAATAATATAATAGATAATACTATTGATAAGTTAATTTGAAAACTGTTCAAAAAAATGATAACAAAGATTGTGTGAATTCCAACATTTGAAATGAGTGCCACTCGGAGAAACGTTGACTTCTATCTTCTCTTGCTTCGTCCTCTTCTTCTTCTTCTTCTTGGATATGCTTCCTTCATCTTTGTCTTCTTCATTTACTTCATTTCTTTTATGGTCTTCTTCTTATGATAATCATCCAGTAAAAATAATAGTAATAATAAATAGCTAATAATAATAATTAATATATAATAATAATAATAATCTAATGAATAATAAAGTAATACTGAAATAACGAGATTGAATACATAATGACATAAATAAACTAATAATAATAATAATGAATAATAATAATAATAAATAATGAAATAATGAATAATAATAATATATAAAACATACTAATACATAAAGCTTAATCCTTAGTCGGATCCAGATCAGGAGTCGGAGCGAGCCGGAGTCAGAGCGGAGCCTGGAGCCGGACGCCGGGAGCCGGAGCCGGAGCTCGGAGCCGGAGCCGGAGCAGATTTCATAAGGATCGGAGCCGGAGCCGGATCGGAGCCGGAGCCGGAGGCGGAGCACAAGATACCTCGAAATTGGGATCACTTCGTATCCATTGTTTACTTCGAAGTTAATAATAATAATAATAAATAATATAATATCAATGACAGGACAAAACACAGACAAACCTTCGGTTTTGTACTGTTGTCGGATTGACAGAGCTTCGGTCTGTCATCTCCACAATAAGTCTGAGATATCTCTATTCCTTCATTTCGAAAAGTGGTTGGCTCGGAAGTGGGCCCAATACTCTATATACTAATAATATATATATATATATATATTATATATATATATATATATAATAATATAATATATATTTATTATAATATATATACTATATATATATAATATATTATATATAGTAGTAGGGCCCATATATATATATAGATTATATTATATATATACTAATAATATATATGATATTAGTATATACTATATAATAATGTTTATATTATATATTATATGTTTATATCTATATACTTTATATAGTATAGATTATATATATTATTATATATAAGATAATATAACTTAATATTATATACTTATTATATGATATATATATGTATATTATATATATATGTTTATTATATATATAGTATATATATTAGTATATAGTATATATATATAATAATAGAGTATAGTATAGTAAATATATATAATGTATATATATATATATTATATTATAATTATATATTAGTTATAATATGTAATATATAACATATATATATATATCGTAAAATATATATATATATATATACATATTATTATTATATAATAAATATTATTATTATACTATAGTATATATATTTATAATATCTACATATATATAGATATATGATATATACTATTCATATATATATATAATATATCTATATCTAGTGTATAGTTAAAGTATTCACATATATATTAATAAGGTATGATAGATATATAGTTTAAGATATATTAATCACATAAGTGTGGGATGAATAAGAAATATATATATATATAAATATATTATTTATACATATAACCAATTAGTAGTAGTATTGTATATTATAGCGTATAAGTATAATAGTGTAAAGTAAATAAATGATAGTATGAGTATTAAGCCATATAAGTATATAAGTTATTATATATACTTAATATATATACTATATATATTAAATAGAGTAAAATCTAATTATATATATTATATAAGATATCACTAGCTGGGAAATTCAAATTAATTATATATATATAAACTCACATGATAAGGATGCCATAGTACTATTTGATTTTATATGCACTTATAAATCACAAATAAATAGTAGAAAACATCCGAGCAACATCTCATTTTCAACAGTGGATAGCGGTGCGATCGGATGCGAATGTACGTTAGTGAAGAATGCGGATGCCGGATGCGGATGTCAATCTTAGGTGCGGAATGTTTCGGCAAGATGCGGATGGCGGATGTGATGTCATGTTCCAATGACACTAGAGTATATAATATATAATAGGAATAGAATATAATATATATATATATATATATATAATATTAATATAGCATAATATAGATGATATATAATATATGATATATATGATAATATAAATATAGTTAATATATATATGTATATAACATAATACATTTTCGTGTATCTATATATATTACGATACATTATAAGTATTATATTATAAATTTAGTAGGATTTACAAAAACAAATCACAAAGCCACAAACACGTAGTATAATTTATATATATATGTATTATAGTATATATATATTATATATAATATGGTATGTAAGTATAGTTTAAGCTAGTAATAATAAATTAAAATAGTTATGATAAAAATTAAAAGCAGGTATATATATAGTAAACTTATATGTTTTTATATAATTAAATAATTATAGTATAATAAATAATATATAATAAGTATATATAATACATATATAATAATATATATATTATGTTTATATATATAATTATATAATATATATATGTATTATGCTATTTATTTTATATATATATTATATATAGATGTATGGTTGTGTCTGGTGTGTGTGTGATTTCTGATGGTTAGATCCTTTGAACATCGCATATTTCACACAACCAGCATAAGGGAAATACAACAAACAAAGTAGAGAGTCTGATAAAACTATCAAAGAAAAGTGGTTTCTCAACCACACACAACCACACTGTTCATACAAACACCACACAACACAAAAAGAGCACACACACCCACACTCACACACACATTGTTACTCAACTTGTTAATTTGCTTAAATCCACTTGTCGCAAAACGCGGAACAATTCTCTTGATCTTCATACTCTCCAATATGCTGGTCATCACTTCTCGCTTATAAAAAAATTTTTATCACAATGGACATTTCTCTTCTGAACTGTCTAGATGCAGTACCTCCTCTTATAGAGGCTATGGAGCTGCTTCTTCCTCACAATATCGTAATATTTCCCTGACCAAAGCTACTTCTACGTCATACATAAATCTATGCTTTAACTTTATATAGTTAATATATATAAAATTAATAATTGATAATGTATATATATATAGATATAGTATATATAGTATTATATAGTATATATATAATGATATATAATTATATAATAAAAATATAATATATTTATAGATATATTTTATATATTATATTATATATGGATCTAAAAAAAATAACGAAGTGTGTAATATAATATCATTATGATTTCTATATTCTATCTAGTGTGTATAACTATATATATATAAATATTTGGTAACAAGTGTAATAGATATAATTCTTACTTAGTTGATGTACGAAAAAATATAACGATTTATATATTCTTATAAATTCTTGTAAATCATTAATATATATATATTATATACTATATATAATATATAAATATATATATATTATATATATTATATTATTATATATAATATATAAATATAATATATATAATATAATATATATAATTACTATATATATTATTATATATAATATACTATATTATTTATACTATATATATAATTATAACTTTATCTTCTATAAAATTTCTCTATATATGAACATCATTTCTCTTTTATCAAGATAGAATATGTGTATATATATACGGTAATATATATATATACTATATTATAATATTATAATATATATAATATATAATTTATTTATATATAGTAATATAATATGAGCTATATATATATATATATAATAGTATAAATATATTACATATAAATTTATTTTATATATATATATATAGTATCCTTTACTATATATATATATACTATAGATATATATAGTAGTATATAATATATATAGTTTATATATATATGATTTTATGATATTTACTATATATATTATATATATAGTATATATATATAATATATATTATATTATATTATATGATTAATATATATATATTAATATTAGCTTTATATATATAATATATATAATAGTATCTATTATATATGTATATATAATATCAGTATATATATAATAATATATACTATATATATAATATTATACTATACTACTATAATATATATATAAATATAATATATATATAGTATTATAATATATATATATGTTAATTCTATATAGCTATTATATAATATATTAATATTAGTATATATATATTAATATTTATAATATATATATATCTATATATAATATCAGATAAAATAATATTAAATATATATATATATATATAGTTATTTATATAAATATATATAATATATATTATGCTTATATCTATAAGTAACTATATATACTAAGTTAATACTAATAAGTAGATTAGGTATATATTATAGAAATAGTAAATATATAATTAGGAGTAGAGATAATATATAATATCTAGATAAATTGGTAGAGTTATAGGGTTAAATATATATAATTTAATAAGGCTATATATATTAGATATATAGTAATAAGTATATAATGATTATATGATATTAATAATAAGTAAATCACATGATATAGATTCAGAAATATATAATTAATAGGTTATAGTATATATAAGTGAGTAAAATATAGTATAGGTATATAGTCACTTTATTATAAATTTATATAGTATGATATAAAGTATAGATACGTGGTATTATATATATAGCAGTGATTATATTAATGATTTCTGGAGAAAGTATCTTAAGTAAGATTTAAGGAGTAGCGAGGAACAGAGGGAGAATGATATAAAGACATAATAGTACTTATTTATATATATATATATAGTGTATATAGATATAGTTAAGTATCATAGTATATCAAGATTACGTATGAATATATATATAATAGTAAATGAATATATATATAATAGTATAAATATATATACTAATAATATATATTATATATAACTATATATATTATATAATAGATATAATATATAGCATATAATAATATATATATATATGTAGTATTATTTATTATTAATATAAGTATAATACAATATAGATAAAAAATATTATATAAGTATATATATTAAATATTATATACTATATATAATTATTATATATATAATATTAGTATAGTAATATATGTAATTATATACACTAGGCTCAATTAGTGGCGGGGGAAGCAGGGAAATTTATCCCAACATCATTTTTGGGCCAAGCAGATTTGGGGAGGCTTATGTCATTCTTACCTACTGTCCTTAATTATATCTTATATATATATTATTAAGGCTATGTAGTTCGCACTTTAATATGAATATAATCATATCTATATATATTAGAATTTCTTTATATATATATAACACCATATATTTATAGGTATTTATAATATAGCTATATATATATATTATATAAGAGTAATATATATTTTTAATTTAAAATTAAATATCTATAAATATTATATATAACAAGAAGTTTATAAATATATTTTATATATTATAATATATTATAATATCGATATTAATAAGAATATATATCTATTAATAGCTATGTATATATAGTGTAATATCAGTATAATAATTGTATTAGCGTATATATAAGATATATAGTATATGATTATATATAAATAGATATAGTATCATAGTAAGTAATATTTAATATATTATAATATATATATAAATATGTTCTATATAGTAATAATTGATATATATATATATAATATAGGCTATATTATATTATTAATATATAATATATATATATATATTATAATTATTGTCATAATACACGCGAAATCTTATAGGTTTATATATATATTATAGTAATATATATATATATATGACTATATAAATTTATATATATAATAATATAGATATAATAAATACTAAAATAGAATATATATTATATATAAAAATCAGAACAATATAAATAATATAAAATTAATTTAATAATTAATATATTAAATTAGCGAAGTATATATATAAGTATTAAATATATATATAATTTATATAATATATATATATAATATGATATGAATATATATATATAATATATAATATATAACTATAGGTATATATAGGTATATATAAAAAATAATAGTATGTATTTATAATGTATAATATATATAATAATTTAATATATATAATATTATATAGATTATATAGTAATATAAATATTAATTTATAGCTATATAGGTCTATATATATATATCTATATATATGTATATATATATATACTATATATATATATTATTATATATACTATAATATAGTAATATAATATACTATATAAATATACTATATATAGGGCTATATATATACTTATATAAGTATATGATTAATAATATTAATATATATATATATATAATATAATCTAGTATATATATAGCTAATATTCTATATAGTATATTGCCTATATATTATATTATAGATAGATATATATAATATATATTAATATACTATATATATATAGATAAGAATATATATATGTTATATATATAAATAAGTAGTAATACTAAAAAAAACGTGCATATATTATATATAGTATATACATATAATATTAAATATAGTATAGTATATAGTATATAATATATATATATTATACTATAATAGTATATATTTATATATATATATAATATTATAGTATTAAAAATATAGTATACTATATATATATATATATATATCATTTAGTATATATTAAATATAATAACACTATATAGTTTATATCTATATATCGAAGTTCCCTTGAAAGTACAATGGAAAGTCTCAAAAACAGGCATATTATATTTTCTTCATACGGTCAAATGTAATTAATTATTATTAATAATTATTAATAGGGGCAGAATTCTTCAGATTTATAAAGTGTCCGGTTAATCTAGAGATACCGGACAGGGAATGTCGTAAGTAATAGAGTATTATTATATATAAGTATATATAATGTTTCTTATATATAGTATATATAATATATATATAATATAGTATATATATAATATAATATATATATATATATATAAATAATAAGATATATATATAATAATATAATTAGTAAATAATAATAATATATATATCATAAGCTTTGGCATGCGCGCAGACGATTTCGGCTATTCGGCTAATCGGCTACGCCGCACTATCAATTCTTAAAGCCGTAGTCGTAGCGGTAGCGAATTTTTTTTTTAGAATATAGTCGGCTAGCCCAAGTGCAGCTATGCTGACGTATGGGCATTCGCGGCTAATACGTTTCGGCTATGGAATTTTTTTAAAATAAATTAAGTGAACCCTCAGCTCCGTTCTCTCCCTGATGACAAGTCACTTTCGAAACGGGTTTATAAATTGAGTGAATGAAAGGCTGCAATTGTAATTATAATGTGTTATTTTAATAAGTTCTAAAATCTAATACGAACGTAAGATTGTTAAAAGCTAAAAGAAAGAAAGTGGCAACATGTTTTAAAACACGACACGTTTTTACTCAAAATTCTTTGAGTGCATGTTTCTTCGGTCATAGTTATTATTTTATTAATTAGAGTTATTATTTTATTAATTATGTTACCTGTTTAACAAAAGAAATGTATAGAAGTACAAAAGCTGAAAAATCGAAAGATATCAAAAGTTTAACGTTACCAGGAAGAGAAAAGAAGAAAGTATATAAAATATATAAACAATTAAATAATTATTCATAATATATTAAAAACATAAAAAACTAATAAAATATATAATAAATATATTATATTAGGTATTATATACATATATAATTAATAAATATATAGCTATTAAAAAAAAAAAAAAAAAAAAAAAAAAAAAAAAAAATAAAAATTACTAAGATAAGAATAAATTAATGAATAAATATAGAAAAACGAAATGAATAATAAAATACTATTATTAATATTATATAAATCGATATATATATATATATTAAATAAATATATATAATAAATAATATATATAGTATATAAATAGATATATTATATAATTTATATATAATAATCTAAGTATAATATATTATATATATAATAAATATTATATATATATTTTAAATAAATAATATAACTTATAAAATAAAAACTTATAATACTTATCTATATTAACTAGACTTCTTATTTAATCAGATACAGCAATTTAATATAAATAATTCTGTCTATAACAAGTATAATCATCTGGCATTCTTTAAAATAATATAAAAGTACGTTAATCTGATAGAACTCGAGGGAACTTAAATCGAACATATTTATTACGAATTCTTTTTGAAAAAGAATTGTAAAATATAAATGATGCTGTAAAATTATAAAAAATGAGAAGCTGGTGACATTGGACAAGCCAACAGATCTCTTACTGATCCTAGTCAATGTAAACCTTGTATTGTGAAGCGGAACGAGGTTATCTGGAGCAAGCGAAGGCCAAAAGAGGGCAACGGGAAGGCCGTCAAGAGTTGAAAGCCATAGTTTGCTCAGCACCTGTGAGAGGTAAGGAACTCACTCTCGCAATAAGCTATGAGTAAAACTAAAGACTAACAGCTAAAGAGCATAGTAAAAGAGTTAAAGACTATAAAGATAACATATTAAATCTTTAAACTAAAAATCTTAATTCTCACTTAATAAATTTTTTCAAATGATTGAAGCATTTAAATATGAAAATACAAAGAAAACAAGATTCAAACAAATTAAATTAAGATTTTAGTTTCTTCATCTTTGAAAAATATTTGAGGACATGGATTGAGAAAGTTGATGGGAAATAGATTAGAAGAGTTGCACAACTGTGTACTGCCAAAAGTGTAAAAATCATGCTGACAAAGGGAAGAAGGGAGCTTTCCTACAGCTACCAGACAAGTCCGGACCTCAGAAGCGACTACAGAGCATCGTAAGTTTTTAAAATAATTATTAATTAAATAATTTTGTTAAGATACAAAGAAAAACTAATGGTGTATTGCTAGTATGTAAGTTATCAAGATTTAACCTATCTGGAGTCTGTATAATAGCTTGATCCTTTTATACAAATGTTCAAAGGAAAATTAAAAATTTGTATGATAAAGTTTTATTATTTTTATATACCAGATGCACAATGACCATCTCCCTCACCTCTCTGCAGCCCTTGAAAGGGCTTAGCAAGCGCGGTCGCACCAGTTCAAGGGAGAGTGAGTCTGCAAGCGTAGATATCTCTAGGATGAGAGCTTTCAAGGTCAAGTTCAGCCAGCAGAGCAAGATCTCCAGGTTATACAGCCAAGGTGAGAGAAAGATTCAGAACTAATATTGAGTCATATGTGTTATAATTGACTACAATTTTTTTTTAAAAAGGGTATAATTTTTTGTTAATTATCAACAGTAAAGTATTTTTTTAAAATTAAATAATAATAATTGATTTATTAACTTTAATTACTTTTCATCATTAGGATGGTTCATTATACATTCAAAATGGAGCTAAGAAGTTTACTGATGATACATACGACGAAGGATAGATGTTTCACACGTGCATTAAATCCCGTGTTTCATCCGCACTCTGTTCAAGGAGGACTTTGAGCAGGGAATAATCTTGAAAAGCTGATGGCAAAGGGAAGACCTGATGGATAAGACAAACCTCTTTTCCACAGAATGGATGGCCACTTACAGACCGAGCAGTTGGACCCAAATAGGTCGCTTCTGTGGGATGACTAGTCCACTGGATTTTGAGCAGGTCTTTTCAAAAGTGCATGCAACTTTTGGCGGATCAGGGAAGGTGAAGTGTAAGAAAGAATTAAAAAAGTTAAATTTATGTTCATTGTGTATACCTTAATCTCAACTAACCATAATAAGAACATATGAGGTCTGTAATAGTTAGATTTAATTTCAGCTTAAAACCATAAAATTATTGTCTTTAGGAAAGCAAACCAAGTCAAGTCTACTGGGCGAAACAAATTGCATAAGTTTTATTATTAGAGATCATCAGAGTTGAGCATGCCACCGTAAGGTGAAGGCCACACTACGTGACAATGGGCACCAACTACGTGTCAAGAGCCTTGCAACTGCCTTGTGTGAGTCAACAAGACGCAGAGAGAACTTCCTATTGACCTGGATTAATTATCTGAACATTGGAGATTGTGGATCTCCAGGACTTCCTGTGAAGGGCTGAGGGTGAACAACCAAGTCTGCGGAGCCTCAACACCGTGAGCTGCAGGTACTTAAGAATTCGCGGAAAATAAGTGCTGAAATGATACTAATATATATTAATAATATTATGATAATGGGAATAGTAAATTAACAAATAAAGATTGTCATTAAAGATTTACACTAATAATCTTTGAATTTCTTGAATTAAATATCTTATTGTTTCCGTGCTCACACACTCAATCTGTTGGCGACAACAGATTGTGAGTGATATACAGGGCTGGAGCAAGGGGGCTCACAGTGGATGGAGGACCATAGCTAAGATCCAAAGGCCCTGTGGAACCTTCAGAAACAGGGCCCAGTGGTGGCCAACCAGATAAGATTGTCACCAAAAGAAAACTGAAGACTCCTGTGGGGACAAGGTAGTAGTAGTTACTATTAATAAAAGAAATTTAAGCGTAAGAAATTGTTGGCGATTAATTATAGACAAGTTCAATTATATTAATTTTTTGATAATTTCTAATATAATAGTTATATTTATTTCTGCAGATAGGAACTCCCTATATGATAGTGTGATGGTCCATTATCTGGGAGGTTTTAGGGTCGAAACCAAATGGATGCATAACAGATCCTATACAAGCAGGCGGCCAAAAGGTGGAGGTTCACTCGTCACAAGAGGACTACGTCGACGAGTAAAGTATTAAGTAGTTTTTATAAGATATGGAATTAATATTATTAATATTTTGCATTATATAATTTAATAAAATTTTATATACATAATGAAAATCTCCTATACAAAACACTAAACCTTCGCTCATTAAAATCCCTGTGTACATGTACGCTGTAAACCACGCTCTTGCTTGCACAAGACTACAATCTCGCTACATTCGTAAACATCTCTCACTTGAATAATGCCAACCTTTTTTTCGGTCGTGGCCGACAGAGCAAACACTCTCAGATGGTGGCGCTTATACACTTATCATAACCATATGTGTTGCTCCGTCACTTCTTAACTCAGCTTTCCTATATACAATCATTAACAAATCCTCATCAATTATTGAGAAGTCTATTCCCTTCACCAGTATCGCAAAGCCAGCGCTTGCCATGATATAAACTGTTCCCATAGATTATATCATCTCAGCTACGTGCAAGAGAAACGCCTACAGATGAGTCGCAATCTGTACAACGCGCCTGCGCACTCTTGGGAATATCTATTATTCGCCTAATTTCACATACACAGATAACCTAGGGTCGAGCTCTACAGTGCTACTGCCAGTTATGTTTTTTAATAAATAAATTCATAGCAATAAATATAAATGAAAAAAATTGCAGACTCACACACTACTTCAGGTCATCGAAACGAGTACACATTTTGTCGATGCAGATCCTGTGGCGCAGTAGCTTGATATGCTGTCAGGGAGGAGAAAAGGGCATAACGATGGGCACTCGCACTCCGCAACTTGGGTTGAGATGAAACCAGCCTTTGGAGGAATAAAGTGAAAATATTACATCTTGTGTATGAAAGGGACGCACGTAGTAGGCCTCGCTCATGGCTTGAAGAGTGTCTGGCGCACGCGTCTATTCAAAGAAGATAGAGAGATCAACATTATGAGCGCACTGCCCGTTCGCAGAGAATTTGACCTACCTTAGCCCTTAAATCGGCCTAGAAGCAAATGGACCTGACATGGATGGTGAAAGGAGGATCAGGGACAGGATTTCCCGGAAGATTAGGGGACTATACACATGCAACCCACGAGAAAAGCAATGTAATCACCAGCTTAGGCCACACCGCAAGCTATATATAAAAAGAACACCAACAATTATCAGAAAACGCGCACCGCTGAATCTCGAGTGTTATTCTATAGGAGTATTGGGTAGCAGAGCAAGCTCCAGCAAAGCAGGATGTCGGAAATCGTACCATACAACGAAGAGGATTGCCATGAGAGGAGGTAGGGTGCCCATTCAAACATCCGAGTCTGTTCCTAGGTGCACCCCAACCAGACAATAGAGGTGAGATATTGAGATTAAGATCTAGTTGTAATTATATAAATATTAAAACCCCCATTCCTAGTTCAGCAGATGGGTGGAGAGGTGCTTCAGCGCGGGTGGGGAGACATCCTCGTACAGCGGTATCCAAGGAGAACGTGCATTACAGGGAAGACAGGTATTTGAGTGAACTCTTTTGCCTCATAAGGGAAATATGGACCTCACTGCATGAAAAGTGTAAGCGCAGGAGGACAGTGAGAGGAAGGAAGAGGACCTATAGTATGAAAGTTTAACTAATTTAATTCTATCAAAACATTCTAAAAAAAAAATTAAAATCAAAATCTGTTATCAATACAAAATTTTATAAAATTTTTAAAATGTAAAGGCATGCTTTCGTTATCGCGCAAAAGTTTTCTTTGTAAATTTAAGTAAATCGCCGTAAGGATAGCCGAATACCGCATAGTTAATGCACCGACACTGAGGTTTTTCAAAAAATGCACGTCGGCATAGCCGACGACGGCACTTTAGTTAGATGTGGCAAGCACGAATAGCCGAGTGACGGACCTTCAAAAAGTGTATAGCCGCGCAGCTCTGATTATAACTATCTTGAAAATTTCAAATTTAAAGGATAACAGTATTACGATAAAAACAGCCAGGTCCTCATTCAAGTCGCGAGTAAAGAAGAAGAGTGAAAATTTGCCGCTTGGTCGGAAGTGAAGAAGAAGCGAATCTAGATAAAAATGTGCTAGTGCGCAGTGCAGAGCCTTGTTAAAAAATTCTTATACAAATTGTATATACACGATATTATCATACTATATATATAGCTATAATATAGTATTATAAATTATAATTTATAATTATAATATTATTAATATAAGTATAAGTATACTATATAATAATTATTATATAATAATTATATAATGTAAATAATATATTATATCACTTATAATATCATATATATAAATACTATATATTACTATAAGTATATATATATATATTATTTATACTAATATATATTAGTTATTTATAAATATCTTTTTTTTTTTTTTTTTTTTAATTTTTTAAACGCAGAGATACAACACGCATCATCACGGGGCAGAAGCCCATTCCTGAAGCCCCTCTTGAAAGCCATATGGTATGGAGAGGAAACGAGAGCCAAGACCAAACTTCAAAAATGACTCCATCAAGAGATGCTTTGGTTAACGCGTTGGAAAAGTTCTCTAATATTTTTGAAGAACTTCGAAATCGTTGATACGAAGAATATCTGCTTAGCCTCCGAGAGATAAGTAGAGACCTCTACTAGACCAGCTGGAATACTTGGTCAAAGTTGACGATGTTGTCTTTGTTCGAATCCCAGGAAAAGAATGACCATTCTGGCAGTTGGGCATAGTAGAGCAGCTGGTACACGGGGACGATGGCCGAGTTCGTTCTGTGTTTATAAAATCTCTAGGAGAACAGCTTAATCTTCATTCAATTAAGCATTTGTATCCTCTGGAATTGTCCATCACTCACGGTGGATCATCTCCATCAAGGAACTCTCCGTCAACGCCATCATCTAGCTTTGTTGATGCGAACCAATCTTCTTCTGTTCCATCAACATCTGCAACTTCAAAAACATTCATCAATCTTATCGGAACAGATTTCAAGACCTCGTCAGAAATAACTATACACTTACATTTTGTCCATAGACACTTTACATTTACACCTTACCTCACAACACCAACAGATTTAACGTTTCACTACCTGATCCTACCGATCTTAAGACTTACACTCCTCACAGATTTTTTACTTACACTCCCACTATCACAAGATCTAGCGCGTATAAACACACACAGATTAGCTCCTATACACTTGCTCACTGATTACTACCCATACACTACCCAGACATACCCACGCAAACTCAGCTGCACACTCACCTTTACACATGAGTAACGTTACCTAATTCACTTAACACATTTCATGAATTTCTAATTAAACAGCGTTACATTTATTACGTGTACGCATGTCAAATACAACATTTATAATATTCCACTTTAACAGTATCTATCATTCAAAACTTCTATACATCATAATAAAGTCAAACAGTTATCTGGGAAAACAAAGAATTATTATTACTGTTAATACTTTTTGTTTCACGTAAAATATTTTATAACTATCAGTTTCTAAAACTACTATTTATCTAAAATTATGAATTCATTATAAAAAACATATATTATTACGTACTTAAATCAACGAGATCCTTAATCGACGTAATATCGTAACATTGTCACCCCCCAGCACCCCCGTTACACCAAAGTTCTAAGCCGATACAGCGGTTCTCTCAATTGACTTAATCAAGTCATACGAGCGCGTATCTTCTTTTATAAGTCTCATTGATAATAAGTATGCTTAAAACACTCATCACAAAATAAGTTTTACTCTGCTAACCATGCTACTATTTCTATTCCACATGATCTAAAACTAATTTCATAAGTTTTTTATTTTAAAATCAACAAACTATCATCTCTATATTATTCAATTATTCACAAAATGTAGGAACTTAAGAAATATTTCCAAAGTTTTTAAATCTAATGTTTTCTCCTATTCATTTATTTAGTTTAATTATTCAATATCCTCATTTGGTACACGATTATAAATTATAAAAGCACAACTACACACACATAACGAGCACTCCTTACACGACTAAACTAGAGTACTCCGTCTCCACTGTAAAAGTGGTTGAATTATAACTACTTCTAGGTCTATGAATTTGGATAATCCCTGCAACATTCTCGTTGAAACCTTCTAGTGAGCGAATCTATAAGCACCCTCAATTCTTTACATGGTGCCAAAATATATTTCAAACTGAGAACACCATATGTTCTGTCATCACACTAGTGCTTGGCATATAATAAACCTACAGTTCAACGAAGTGGTACAGCTAAATTTCAGCGCCAAAACCCTTTTAAGATAAGTCTTTTGTAGACGGCTCAATTTAATCCTAAATACCGCAAGGACTCCAACTGACGCGTAATTCTTCATCGATAGACCAAGCCAAATCCTATTGTTATCAATTAATTTTGTTAAATAACAATATCTTAAGTAGAACTAACTGCTGGATCGGTAACCCGCTATCCTTTTACACATGCCAGAGTACAAAAGGACAATATGCTGATTCCACAGTATAACTTGTAGATTGCGAGGCCCAGGCGTCAACATTTCCCTTCTACTATCTATATGACCTTCCGTATTGATTGGTCGAGAAAATTAATCTCTATAGAGAGCTCTTATTGAAATTAACTATAAATTGAGTTCATTAAACCTTAGTATGTTGAAGCAGGTGTGTGGTTTTATTATCTTATTAGACCCAAACTCCATTTTAAACACTCGATCAGACATATTTAACGTGCTGGTTATTAGCCTTTCGGTGCATATCAATTATCTGATTTCTTATTAAAAGATTTATTTTTCATACTATAAGATGTTCAACAGAGTAGTAGTCAAAAACTATATCTTACAATATGAGGAAGTAAACACATTTTCACTAGAATAGATACAGAAATTCTTGAGTCACATGTCCATGCATCGCTAACAGCCAGACTCAGCATAGCCCACCCGCCCACAGCTCATACGAAGCGCAGCTCACACCGCAGCTGCGTCTCAGCCACGAGCCGGTCCCCGCGCGCGTGAGCGCGACCTCTGTCACGAGCGCAAAACATTCCGCGTTTCCCGACCGCCGCGTGCGGCGCCGCAGGCGCAATAAATTCCGCTAAACCATATACCCGCCTCGCGTGCAACTGCCATGAGCGCAATATTCCCCGCGCGAATGAATATATATATATAGCATATTATATACTTATTCAAACCTATCACCCTGCTTTTATTCAACAAACTCACTTAGAGTACCATAAATATAATATGTACTCATTAATATCCTCATATACATAATCTAATACTATAGTATCTCTATAAAATATATACTTATAATCACTATATATATACTCTAATATATAGTATATACTATATTTGCCGCATATACAAAGATATATTCACTATCCACACAAAACTTATATAATATATATTAATATATTATACTTGAGCCTATATCATTCGCGAGCGAGGAAATTGCGCCTGCGAGAGCGCACGCGGCGGAGGTTACGCGGTAAATAAGTGGCGCTGCGGCGAACGCGGGCGGGCGGGACACGGTAATATTGAGCCGCCATGGCGGGCGCACGCGGCGGGCGGGGACGCGGGCGGGACGCACCCAGCGGAGTGCGCGTGGCTGCCTTTGCGGTGGTGGCTCATGCTGAGGCCCTGGCGAGTAGCTTATGGAAAGCTAGTGAATTAATTATTATCTATTCTAGTGAATTTAATAATTATTCCTCAATGTAAGTATGGATTTATAGAATATCGCAATGATACACTTAGTAAAAATAAAAACCTTTTAATACAAAAGATAACTTGCTGGCAACCGGTAACAGCTAACACTGTACTATGAGAGTTAAAATAGTTTGGTCTAAAACGATAATATAAACACACAACCTGCTCAAGGTACAAGTGTCAAAGAACAAAGTTATTCTTCAAAAGACGATAAAATAATCTCGTCACAGCCAATCCACATACGAGGTTCCATATATACAGATCATTATGCCGATTTAACCCCGTACAATCACAAGTAAGGAAATTCTCCTTTACCTGCTAAGAGATCCAACCCGCATACAGCATGCTTATTACAGTTGAAATATATTTATAAAAATAATAATAACATGATTTTGTCTATACGGAGAAAATACCTTGACCTGTATAGGAAATAATTATGCCACAGTTCACAAAAAAGGCTATTCACTAGAATTAGCCTCACAATTATAGGCCTAACGTAGTTATTGCACCACGTTTTACAGAAAAAGGTCAGCTTGAAATATATTTTGACTGGAATTAGCTTAATCCGCCCGGGTACATAAAAGGGATAATCCAAATTTAGACCTAAAGTACGTTATTTCACACATTTTCAGGAGAGAGGAGTCAGTATTTCGTATTGTAGGTAAGTGCGGCGGTAGTTGTGGGCGTCTTTCTCGTGATGAGCACGTTGTCAATGTACATGAGATAATAATAATAATAATAACGAAAACCCGAATTATTTAAAACTTTGAAATATTTTTAGTTACCATCGAGCGAATCATGAATGCAAAGAATAATTGTTATTTAGATTGATTCAAAATGATTTTTAATAAAATACATGTTTATGTTAGCAAGAGAAGAACTTATTTGTTATTTTATACCTTATTACTGATAACACTGGATGACAGAAATTTTGTAATGTTCAAGAGAAAACAAAAGCGTGGCAATGAGCTTATGGTGTAGAGGGGTGCTGGGGGCCGACTCTACCTGTGATTTACTAGAATTCTATGACTTTTAAGGTACGCAAACATAATGCTAATGTTTTTTAATAAAATTTATAAAATATATGTATAAAAGTTTATTTAAAACTATTAAATCTATAAAAATTTAATAAACAATAGAGAAAGAGTAAAACAGTTAAATAATATAATTCATTGTCTCAAATAGATAATGTTGATTTATTAAGAAGTTTTATGAACTTTCGTATAAATTGTAGTTGTATTTGAATGAGTAATAATATAGATGTACGTGTTTAATTAAACATAAAAGTTTTAATAATTATACGTTATATGTTGTAAGTGAGTGTGCGTGGGTGCGTGTGTGTGTATGTGTGGTGTTGTGAGGGGGGGGGGGGGGGGGGGAGGCGGGGGGGGGGGGGATGTAAATCTGTGTGCAAGTGTAAAGTAAATCGTGTGTGTAGTACACAATCTGTGTGTGCACGCTGTAAAGTAAAATCTGTGGTCGAGTGATATAGCGTACACACTCTGTGTCTGAAAGTCAAATCGTGTGTTGAGTGTAAACACACTGTAAGTGTATATGAACAAATGTAAGTTGTAATAGGTTTGTTGTGTGTATCAGTATCATAGTGAATGTGTGTATAAGTGTAAGTTGTGTGTGTGACCGCATGTGTATAAGTGTAAATGTCAAGTGTCTATGGGTAAATGTTAATGTCATAGTGTGTGTAAAGGTGTCATAGTGAATGTGTGTATAAGTGTAAGTGAGTTGGTGTGTGGTGTGTGTGTGTGTGTGTGTGTATGTTGTGTTTACGAATTAATAATAACAATAGGCAGAAGTAAATAACACTAAAGTATAATAAAACATAATAAAAAATAAAAAAAATAAAGAATAATAAAAAGAATAATCACATTAAAATAAAATAAAAATAATAATAAAAAAATAAAAAGTAATAAAAACAAAAATAAAAAACATATGTTTATAAATCTATAATGATAAACAAACAAAACAAGTCTAAAACAGTAAAAGCAGAAAGTTAATAGCATGGTAAACAGAAAGTTAAAATAGGTAAAGCAGAAAGTTAAAGCATTATAAACAATGAGTTAACGCAGTAAGGAGCAGTAAAACAAAAGCAGATACTAACCCCCCCCCTTGGTGTTAGGTCGGATGATTGGATTTACTGATTTACTGCTTTAAGAGTAGTGTATGTGTTAATAATATATGGGAAAGTTAAAGCAGTTTAAAACTACTATATGACTAACAAGCAGTAAAAACAAGTTAATAGACGCAGTAATACCAATACTTAAAGCAGTAAACGTCATGGGTAATAACAAAGCATTACTAATCCCCCCTAAGGTGTTAGGTAACACCTCTATTGACTATTACTGAATTTACTGTTAAGGAGTAATGTTATATAAATAGTGGAGTAAAAGCAGTCAAGAACATATTATAAGTTCAAAACAGTATTAAACTTGAGTTAAAGCAGTAAACATGAAGTTAATAGCAGTATAGACAGTTAAAAAAAGCATAGCTAATCCCCCTTATGTGTTCTAGGTAACACCTCTATTGAATATTACTGAATTTACTGCTTTAAGTAGCAGTATGTAAACAAATAATAAATAGCTGCTTAGTTAACTGATATGTTACTCTTTCTACCCGAGTCAGCCACCTTCACCAGTCCACAAACAATGAGTAAAACACAAATAAGCATACTACTAATCCCCTCTAGGTGTTAGTTAACTCTCTATTGAGATTATTTTCTACCTGCATATGAGCATTCTATTAATCATTGCCTTATCGATACGCCTGGTTGCACTAACCAAAACCTAAAAAGATATTTCATCTTTGCTTTCCCCTCATTACTTTACGCCTCAATCTGTTTGGTCTAAATAGTATATGGATTTGAGTGTCCACACCATCCTCATGCCATTGCCCTAAGGATGCACCATTCTTGTTCTTTTCACCATACAGTCCTTCACGTTGCTGTTACAAATTTTCAAACTGTTCTTCGCTCAAAAAATTTTTTTTTTTTTTTTTTTTGAGGAGTAGGAAATAAAAAAAAAGTTTACACCTCACTGGCACTAGGACTATTTAAGGAGGGGAACTTTCTAGGTATATTTCTACCTAAGGATCCGTAACTAGTGAATTCGATTAACTTGCCGCTAATTTTTGCCATGCGATCTTGCCGCTCGCCTCTAAAAAATTGGCTGATTAAACCGTTTGAGTGCCATCCCAGCATTATTTCCCTACAAGATCACCATTAGAACCTGATTCCGCTTTCCTCCCGAGCGTCTACTACATTCCTGAAGAGTTTCCCCTACTGATTACTGCTCTACTTTTTTCTCCAAAAGATCAGTGCGTCATCGGACCAGGATCGGGCCGGGATCGGACGAACCGCTCCTCAATAGAACGCTTTAATTGACACCAACTCGGCGAAACCAATACCAGATCAAATATCGACAATCTCGCATTCCGTTCTTGATCATTTCAGAACGTTAATTTCATCTATCCTGCAGATTTCCGATTCTTCAACTTTTCTCACGGGATGCTATAGTACCCATTACCCTCGCCTTTACTAATATCATCCAATGAATACCTACTTCGCCTCTGTTTGTGTGGTCCCCATCAAGACCAAGAGCAGCAGCAGGCGAAGCGCTTATCGAACTTATGCACCGAGTCTTTTTATTACTGTTTTCATTTTTGTTTAAGATTTACAAAGTGTCTTTCCACACTCCCCCGGTAAGACAATCATTATCAGTTTACCACAAAGCACCATCCCAATGTCAATTATTCTAGGCACATTCCCACAATTCTCATTCTTAACCTTTTTCGCGCTTCCTTCCAGGAGAAGAGCTTCCCTATTTCCGATTTGTAAGTCCCATTCATCTCTGTCTTGAGCTCAGGATCGTTTTCATTTATCGTCCCTTTTTTCCTCCTCGTATGGACAACGCCATGTTGTTAGTATGCTCTTTTTTCCTCCTTAGTATAAGTTCCAAGCATCCTATTCTGTTCCTGTTTGAGAGACTATGCATCAAGTTCTGCTTTTAGTACATGGATTCATTACCCAGCGCTGGTCTTTTGTTTAACCTATAAACGCCCGCTTTCATACCCATCGTTCAGCTTCAGCAGGCATTCTGTTTAAATCTCTACTGTTGTTTCGCTACTTAGCACATACCACACACTATCCTGTTGCACTACTACGCAATTGCTTCCTTCATTTACCGTCCAATTTGGTCAGTATCAACTGTGTTTCCATTCAAGATATTCGTTCGATTTTTCCGCGGGGCCGATGATAACCTACGCGAGCGCATGTCTTTCCCATACTTATGCTTTACAATTTTCGCTTGTTCAACGTGTTACTTATCCACTTTCCTTCTTAAGTTTTAGGGCCCTCTTTCGTGTTCGTGATCACCTTTTCTCTCGCTCCATGCTCAGCCCCCACTATTATTGTTTACATCAAGTCACATAAATGGGACATGGCCGATTAGCATGCCCAGTTCCTCTAAACCCCTCAATCGATTAACTATCTAATCACAGGCGGGGGCGATAACTTCAACGATTCTCCTGTCTTCGACACAACACACTAATCAATCAATCTTTTTCAAAGCTTCTCTATTTCTCTCTACCTTTCTCTCTATAGGCTTAGCTGGAATCATCGTGTTAAAGAAAGTAATATTACTTACACACATATGCCTCTCCTTCAACAGAGAATAATTACCTTTCCTACGTATGATACTGCGGATCCTTCTCCCGCCATCCCAAAACCGACCTGTTAATCGTAGCATCGCTTATTTTTGGATCAACGGGGCGTACCAAACATGTCAGGTCCCAACGCACTATCAACTGAAGCTCCCTAACTCACCCATCCAGAACATCTGACATTACCGGATTATCTCCCAAAAATATGACTTGTTGCGCCTCTTCAAACGTTTCCCTCAGATGGTTATAATTATAAAAGAAATTATTAATATTTTATTATATTATTGAATCAAATAAAATATGAATACATAAGAATCAGATCCTCAAACACAAAAATCCTTGAAGGAATGGTGGAATATGAGAAAAGTAAGTGGTGGTCCTCCACACCCCCGGTAATGAGAGGGGTGTGGTTGGAACAATGAAACAAGAGTTCCCCGACAAAGTAAATCTGAAATATTGTTTGGTAAAGGAGGAAAGAATGAGCCCAAGTAATAATCTGCGTTTGTTATAGTTGGGTTCGAAGCAAAGAACAATTAGTGACGCCTTAAAGAAAGAAATTCATATATTTTTTTATACTGATGCTGACAGCTAGTGAATATGCGCGATATTATTGCATTTCTAGTGTTTTCTTTCTCGATTTTTATCATACTGCCTCAGAATATTTAATAATTTTTTCCTCCATTTAGGGCTTTAAGACTACCAATAGTCCTCAAACCTTGAGTCAAAGACTGGCAATGGGCATTTCCACAGACAAGTAATTACCCCGTCGTACATACCTTCAAAGCACGAACCTAATGGTAGCCGTCAAGCTCTTCCTTTACCACGAGTCCAATTAATTTCGAGATACTGTTATCAATGGAGAGTCCTAAGTGGGCGCATCGAAGTGAATATATTCAAATATGAGAAAATAAAGCACGTCCACTCACCACCGGTAGCAATACATTCAGCTGTCTAAGATTTGATTTGAGTTACACTTCAAAACTGCTATGATATTTAAACATCTTACGTGTGCTGGGGTTCCATGAATGTTTCCAACTCATCTTGTTTCATGATTTGGTGTCAAATGCTTGTTTTTTGAAAATTGTGGCTTTGGTCCGCTCTTCTATTGACGAGGGACTGAGGTTTCGTTTCTTAACGGGCTTTTTTTATTTTTCGAGTCTGCCATCTTCTCTTTTCCACTGGGCCTCCACACTAGCGCGGAGTCGTAGACTCGTAAAAACCACATAATAAAGGAAAATGCTTACGATGTTTTTTAATTTGGCTTAACGTACCTTTTAGTGATGAAATAATAGCATAGTGTTAGAAAAATTTATCGGCAAGGGCATACAGAGCATGGCGACCGCGAATTTCCGCAAGTTCTGTCTAGTACTGAAGAGTGGCACAGCGTGTAGGCTGAGCTGAGTCCGGCTGGCGACGGGCTGTAGAGATGGCAATGGGGGGGTAGGAGCGGTTGTGCGATGTACTGGGGCATACGGCTGGGGCTGCTCGATTTACTGCTTTAAGGGCTGTAAGTATATGTTTTTTAATAAAAAGGTGTTAGTGCCTAAAATAGGATGGGCTAAAATTGACCCATGGAAGACCAATGGGTTGGTCGTGTGTTTATCAGTGTGTATAAGTGTAAATGTAACTGTAAGTTGCTATGGTGAGTGTAAGTGTATATAGCGAATGTGGTGTATAAGTGTAGTAGGGAGGCAGCTTGCTATTGTGACCGCTTGTGTGTATAAGTAGTAGAATGTAAGTGTCTATGGGTAAATGTAAGTGTCTAGTGAATGTTGTATAAGTGTAAGTGTGTGAATGTGTCCGTAATAAGTGTCATAGTGAAGTGTTGTGTGTGTGTGTGTGTGTGTGTATATAAAGTATATATAGTGTGTATGTGTCATAATATACTAGTGTGTGTGTGTGGTGCTGCGTGGTGTGTGTGTGTGTGGTGTGTGTGCGTGTGTGTGTGCGTGTGTGTGTGTGTTGCTGTGTGTGTGTGTGTGTGGTGTGTGTGGTCAGCGGATGGAAAATAAGTTATATCCGGCAAGGTCAATGTCAGGTCAGGTTCCTACATGACCTCATGTTACTGACAGATACGTTACCTCAATGGCTAGGCATCACAGTTACCTGGAATGAGCTCAAGGCAGGGGCCGGAGGGCTAGGTGCAGGTGAGTAGGATAGGTGTACTAGGTATACAAGGTGTACGCTAGGTTAGGTTTAGGTTAAGGTAAGTTAGGTTTAGGAGTTTAGGTTTGGTTATGGCTTAGGTTACGGTAGGTTAGGTCTGTACTGTTTAAGGTAAGGTCACGTGTTAGGATGCAGGTTTGTTAGGCTAGCGGTGTAGGCGTGGGTATAGGGGATCCGGGCAAGGTCAAGTGTCGAATATATCGATTGGTTCCAAGACAGAGGTTAATATTATAGTAGTATTATATATATGAATTATATTAGTAAAATAATATAATAAATATAACTTATATTTAGTATATAGTAATATATAATGATATTATATATAATATACGTATATATACCTTTCTCTCTCTCTCGTCTCGTCTCGTTGTAATAATATATATAATATATTATATATATAATATAGTATATAATTATATAACTTATATATATACTATATTATATATAAGTATATATATAGTATTTATATATTATTATTATTATATATATATATATTATACATAATATATTATAATATAGAATGCAATATATATAATGCCAAATTGAGATAAAATTTCCAGATTTAATTTTAGAAAAGTATGGAAATAGCTATTTCGCAAAATTGTAGTGCAATAAAAATGCTCTATAGATAATACAATTGTTTTAGTAATATTAAAGAGCATTGCAGACGGAGCCCAAGTTAGTTTAAGATCCCAATACACTTTCCTTAAAGGAGGCTATCGGGTGCCAAGTTCCAGTTCGGTTAGTGGCATCTGATAGTCCAGCATTTTTTACAAATCGTCCCTACAATGTCCTTATGTTCAATTGTCTTAGGGAGTGTGGTGGATGATCGCCGTACCCAGAAAGATAGAAAGAGGTGTGTATACGCGCAAGCGCATGATACATTATACATGTTGCCAAATACGCATGACTAAAGTGACGTCAAGTAGAAAAAGTGACAATGTGCCGGACCGATGTGGTGCCCGTAAGAAGACCCAAGGTTCAGGATACCGTAGAGTAAACCTTCGCAGAGAGTTACAAGAGCAACCTATATTATAGTATACAATATATAATAAAGAGTATATATTATTATAATATATAAGTATTAATAATAGATATAGGAATCATTACCATCATGCCTGGCGCGGCGCGCTAGAGAGCATACGTATATATATTAATATATAATATCTAACTATATTATATATATAGTATATTAGGTTAATATATATAATATATATTTATAATATATATATATTGATCTAGGAAATTATAAACTATAATATATATATATATATAGTAATAATATTATATATAATATATATATAGATATAATATAGATATAAGATATGATGACATACAAAATTGATAAACAATATTATATAATATATAATACTATAATATATATATAGATAGGTATAATATATAGTATTGTATATCAAGTAGTATATACGCCTAATATAGTGTGAAAGGCAAATTTATAAAATAGATTCAATGAAATTTTTGGTATAGGGGAATAGGAAGACCTTCTTGGAGAGCACAGAGCAGAAAAGCAGCACGGTGATGAATGGAATATAAGATACGGGTGAATGAGAGACGGGTAGGAGTGAAGGATGAGGAATGATCGACGGTGTGAGTGCGTATAGAGGGTGAGGTTTAAATGTGTGCTATGGATGCATATCGGTTGCAGACTTTAAAATAGTGCATTCATGAGTTATAGAAGAAACGAGGATGCGAAACAGCGAGAAAAAACGGTCCGGGTGTGGTGCGGTGGGTGCGGTGGGTGCGGTGGGTGCGGTGGGTGCGGTGGGTGCGCTTATAGCGGTTAAGCAAAAACTGGTATGTGAACTCCGAAACGCCCCCCACCCTTAAGGGGGGGGGGGATAATCCCGCGAAAAAACAAACATAAATAATATAAGAAAAAACAATTAAAATAAATAGAAATCTAAAAAAAAAAAAAAATAATACAATAATACATAAGAATCTAAAAAATAAAAAATAAATAAAAGAAACACCTCTGAAGGTAGGCGAGTACGTCAAAAATTAACGGGGGGGCCAAAAGACCTCAGGTACGGGTTCGCACCTGGTGGTCAAAATGACCACCCGGTCAGTCAGGTAAAAAGGGGGCTCAAAAAAAAGGGTCAAGGCAAAAGGTCGCGGAGTCAAAAAAGGTCAAGGTGCCAAATAATAGAGGTCAAAGGGGGCCAAGGTAAATAAGTTGGCCAAAAAGGTCGCGGTCCAAAAAAGGTCAAAAGTAAGCCAGGTACGTCGCTGTCCAAAATGAGCCGCTGTTACCTAACTGCGGAAGCATCGTAATTCAAGAGTATACGAGATATAATTACGTCCCGTGGATGTGAGAATGTCACCTCTCAGCGACAGTAACAGCGCGACTATCACTGCGACGTCCTGAGTGGTACGTGAATAGTGTGACGTACTGTCTTAGGCGCAACATCTACTGCCACGCACGTCCTATGAATACGTAGTCATTGGAAGGTAACTGCCTATGACAATCCTGCAATCGATAAAGCAGGTACACGTGCCAATGACGTTGTATTTCCGGACACGTCTACTCTTTGAATGTAACTTGTTATATATATATACCAGGATCATATAATATATCTATATATACTATATCTACTATATTAAATGATATATTAATATAACTTTAGTAATTATATGTATTATATATATAATAGTTATAATATATATCATTGTATAGATATATATATATAAACTATTATATATAATATACTGTAAAAGAATTATACATAGTATAATATATATAATATAAGTATATGAGTAGTATATATATATATATGCATATATGTATATATATACTAATAATATACTATTATAATATATATATTTATATATAAGATATCTAGACAGGTTAATATAGAAGTATACTATTATTATATATATAATATTTGGTATAATATAACTAAGATATATAAACTATAAACTAAAATATAATATATACGGTATAATGATATATATAATATTATATATATATAATATACTATAATAGTATAAATAACGTACGTAGTATAATGATTAACTTGCTTCATTAGTAGCAGTTAATAGTAGATGGCGACTTTGAATCAGCTGGTAATTCTGATCTTTCTCGAAATGCATCTAATCAGGTAGTAAAACCACTCTATGAGTATAAAAAATTGTTCTAAATAATAAAAAGATATACCTCCTTCAACTATAAATGCTATATATATCTTTACTAAAAAAGTTATCACAAAAAAAAATCATTTTTAATTTTTCGCTATATGTAGTGCCAAAACTTGCTCATAGACTTGGCAAACAGTCAAAATTAAAATATTGCTCTGCAGATTTTTCGATAATAGGACGCAAATTCAACCATAGAGGGAGCTCACTTTACAAATAGGTCCCTAGCTTTAGAACATCTATTCAATGATATGAAAGTGCCAAAATAGGAGTGTCCTAATGTTAGAACAATTTCAAGAAGAAATGAAAAATATCACAAATGACCACTATTCTAGGAGCTATCGAAAAGAAAAGTGCATCTTGCTTTTACAGTGAATGGGAAATCGATTGACAATTAAAAAGGTTATTACGGAAATGCTGAAATGCCAAATTCAGGCATTTCTAGAATTCGCAAGGTTGAATCGTAATAGGATATAGGTTGGAATTGGTGAGAATAAATGGAGGAAAAGAAGGAGAGAGTGATGGATGAATGTAAAAAGGGCAAGTCTTGATTTCCTTGCTCCTGACTGAAACGAAGATCGAAAGGGAGTGGTGAGGAGAGTAGATGTGGAGTGAAAAGTGTGTACATGCGGAGTGGTGAGGAATAGCAGAGGAGAGGTAAAGGAGTTGGAGTGTGATGAGTGAAGTGCGGTATAGAAATCTTGTGATCGAAGTTTGTGTGTGTGAAGGCTGAAAGAATATACTTGATGGTTAAATTTAAGGATTTGAGAAGTCAAAGTTTGTTTGATAGCTCTGCATGTCCAATCTGAAAGATATGTGGAGGAGCAAGTGAGACTTTTGGGTAAA